>JAVQJL010079954.1:0-20771 GCA_036024295.1 Nannoperca obscura
TGGACATCGGCTTTTGGGAGCGCGCATTGCTGCATTGGGGGAAATAATTTTGTATTTTAGGGGGAAGGTATAGGCGGGGGGTCGACAGGCAGAAATGCCTCGGTTCTCGTCTGCTATACGGGCTTGGTAGTCGGCCTACTTGTTGAAACGGCGCTCCTAGATGTGGTGGAGAACTCTGCGGTGGAGATTTGTCCGGCGCAGTTTGCATGAAGACATATTTGTGGTTATTATTATGCTTTAATGTTTATGATAGTGCAGCACCTCTCTGGCTCTGCGGAGACAATTAACAACAGCGGCTACATGGGACAATCTTTGTTGATGAACTGATAATAAAAAAGAATCAGTTCTTAATCCATCTATGCCTTTCCCATTAGTTCATGTCGGCTTTAATTTTAGATTTTGTCATCCATACATCTCGCCCACCCACCCCTCCTCCTCCTCCTCCGCAAAATCCTCCATTTCTGGTGTATTTCATTAGCTCACTTTAATCCGGTTACATTGACCTATCCCGATGTTATGGCAAGATTATCATCCATCTCTTAATCTGCTTTTTGTCGGCGGTAGGCTATACATAAAGCAGCACCGCAGCAGCGTCGGGTTGTTGCGGCTGCACTTGTTTTTGGATGCACTTCTGCGTCCAGATGTTGAGCATTGACCTGTCACCTACTAACCCATCCCACCGCTCTTTAACTCACTCATGGCCTGGTTTCGAGAGGGCTAGCAGGACGTTTTAGTAAAACAAACCTCCTAATGAAGGGATGTGTTGAATTAAAAGGTTCTCTGATCTTCTCTGACCTCCATTTGGTGTGATGAGTATAACGACATAAGGAATCACTGCCAGCAGTGTCAACAAAGGCAACAAAATCTTTCATTGAGATTATTACACAAAACATATTGTTTTTACTCCTAAAAAGTTAGCGTAAACCTATTTTCTGGCGTCATATATTAATGATGCCTGCTTTGTTTCCTGCTTTTGTGTTCACTTACTGCTGTTTTAATGATTTAGTGGGTTGGAGGTAAACGCAGCAGGGGATGAACACATTTTGGTGGGTTTCAGTGACCCTATACTGCAAAAGAGCTTGCATGTTAACCTATAATAAACTCTGGAAGGACGTTATTCAGATATCTGAGTGAGACTACAAGCCCCAATAGGATAGGATAGGTAGATATGCCTGATAAATACACAGTGAGATCACTATTGTGCACCTTGAGTCTATGTAGTAATATCACAATTATACCACAAAGCAGGGTAATGAAGTCACAGTTGGATATTACAGCTCTGGGGGTCTGTGTGTGTGTGTGTGCGTGTGTGTTTGTGTGTGTGTGTGTGGGATAGGCTGTGTGTCTTCAACTCTGGTTAACGTTCATTGGTTCGCTGTGCGAGACCAGTTTTAGGGCCGAGCGCAGCAGCAGTTATCAGCGCTCAGATTGGAAAGTCTTCAAGACATGTTTTTATGTTTGAAGGCTAATCGTCTCTGAAACTGGGGACATCATGAGATGTGTTTGTCTTCTGACCAGCTGAAGAGATTGTTTCCAAAAGTGCTGTGAGTCCCATAAGAAAAAAATCAACAATGCTTTGCTTTGAAATGTTGAGGATCCAGTTTGTGTTGCAGTAAGATTCGTTCTTTTGTTGGGTGTGTGTGTGTGAAATGGGAGACATCATCAGGGCTGCAAGTAAAAATTATTCTCTCAATAAATCCATTAATTTGAGCGATAAAATGTCATGCAGTAGTTAAAGAAATGTCTTGTCCCAGGTCCAACAGTCCAAATCCCAAATATACAGAATATAATGTCAAATAAGACAAACAGAAGCACCACATCCTTATGACTGACAAGCTCTGTCCAGGACATGTTTGGCAGTCTTGCTTGAAAAATGACTTAAATGGACTAATCAATTAATTGACTAATAGTTTCAGCTCTAGATATCATGCAATTGTTATTTGTCAATTGGAAAAAGGTTTAAAACAATTCCTGACACTCTTGATTTGAGTGTTGGCATCTGAGAAGCTTCTAAACTCCAAAAACATCAATTTAAGAAAAAGGCATGCAAATTGAATCACACTGTGGCTGAGTCACACCCTTACTGGAAGCCTTTGTTATTAAGCACATAATGATTTTTTGACTTGGTCTAAGAAGGTCAGATAACAAAGGTGCACATCTTTATCTTTATTACAGTTCACATTGGTGATGCAGTTTGTCGTCAAAAAACAGCCCCATCCTCTTGCCCTGTGCTGTACTTATAATAAAGTAATGGGCCTATATGCCAGAGAAAGGTTAACATTATTAGTTGGTTGCTATTACAGCTCGGCTGCTGATTCCTCTGCCACGTATTGTGGGTAAGAGAGTACAGCTAGTTTGATTGTGGCAGTGCTGGAGAGAGACAGAGGGAGAGTGAGGTGTGAGTCTGAGCAGCAGATTGCTTCTTTACTTCCAACACTTCTCTCAGGCAGAGTGTCTCCGGACACAGTAATGATGGCACTGCTTGTTCTTGATAACACTGGTTATCTGAGGACTTGTTCTAACCTGGGGGTCCCCAGTGACTAGCAGTTTCATATCAAACAAGTACATTGAAGAAAAACAGACACTACAGCAGGTAAGCTTAGTAGTTATTTGTAATTTCTTTTATTTGGATCCCCATTAGCCACTACCAAGGCAGCAACTACTCCATTTGGGGTCCACACAACTAAACATTACATCATGATGTAAGAGAATTATGTCGTTTAAATTCCAAGGCAAAAGGGACCAAAATAAATAAATAAATCAGCAAACCAAAAAACAACAAAAAGCAAACTGCAAAAAACAATGAGTCAACAACAATAAAACCTAATGGTGATAATAATAATGAAAAAAGTACCCACAAAATATTTAATACAGCTCAAAAATGATAATTGTACCACTTAAATCAGCATATACAGTGGCTGAGAAATAAAATAAAAATGATGATTATTAACCATTTATTCAGAAATTGTGTATCCTATCTGGTGAGGGACTGGTATTCCGTGCTATTAGGTATTTCTTTAAGCTCTTTATTCAACCTTTATTTAACCAGGAAGTCTCTTGAGACACATTAGAGAGACGTGGCCAAAATGGCAGCGTAGAGGAGATTACACAGTGCAGATTATAACGTTTAACTGTATGTTCCTTCTAACAGTCCTTCCCTGGACTTTAAAGTTACTCAAATGGAGGTTAAACTGAAGTCTAGCTTTGAGATTTAGTTTGCCTCCAGAGAAGCTGTAAACAAAGGCTAAAAGAAAAAAAAGCTAGAGTGAAAAATGTTTATTTTTAAGGCGGAAAATTGCTGTTTTTGTGCCTCTTTTTTTCATTTTAGTTTTTCTTTAAATCTATAATATCTAGAAACTGCCAGAAATTTGTGAAAAATGTCTTTGTTTTCCAGAGCCCATAATGTGCTCAAATGTCTCGCTCTGTCCGACAAAAGCGTCCCAAACCCAAAAGATATGGAAGAATAAAGAAACCAGCATATAGCTAGCGTTTGGCCTTTTTTGTTTGTCCTTAAAAATCGATTATCTCTTAACAGAATATATATGGTATATTAAAAAAAGAATAAAGAACAACATAATAGAAAGTAAAGAAGAGAAGCTGGAAATTGAGGAAATATTTTCTATATTTTATTTTGATCTAGTTTATGTATAAACCTTTTCTAATTTTTATTTGTACAACAAGACAATAAATACAGTTAAAAAAGCCTCCCTCCCAACCCCCACTCCCACAAAAATGAATTAACTAATTGTTACAGTGTAATTCACACGTCTTCCTGCAAGTGCTCATCGGTGGCACATGATTAGTTGTGTTGGTCCCTTGAGCTGCATGTTTCAGGTTTATTTCCAGCGTTTACTGCTGATTAATTAATGAGTTGGAGACGAAACGAGCCGGCAAAGACAGTCTCCTCTTAAACCTCATATTTACACTGCGACGGGCGAATCATCCATGTTGGTTAAGAGTGTCATTAAGTGAACATATCTTCCTGATTCTCTATTATCCATCCATCCATCTATCGTCTATATAGTGCCTCGATTACCAGCCGTACTCCAAGTCAAATCCCTATCTTATCAAGTCAACAGAATCCCCCACCACACCTCCCTCTCTGAGCGGACGGCTTTTATTTCAGTAATGGACAGATGGACGCCCCGAGAGATTTGCCTGCTACTTTCTCATCTTGCTAATTCTTTTCATGGGCTTTTTGAAAAGAGGAAAAAAAGAACAAATGTGGCACATTTATCTGGAGCTGGTGGGGGAGAGTGGCAGCGATCCACCCATTTGACCAGACCGAGTGCCAACGCTGTAAATCTCGGAGTATACCTCCTTTACATTACACATGCACGCACACATGCACACACCCTCTGCTCGGGAGTGATGTGTGTGAAAGTGTATGTGTAGAGCTATCTCGGGCTGATCCATGCCAACCAGCAGCCCTGTGGGAGGAGGGCTGCTCTCATTGGGGTATAGGGGGGGTTGACTGCAATCTGTGGAAAAGCAAAATACACTACTGGCACTGAGTGAGCGTAGACAGAAGGTGTGTGTGTGTGGGTATCCACTGAGCGCAGTGCTCTTTTTCAGTGATGTCCTGCCTTGCCTTCAAACTCACTTAACACACATTTATCCAGTAATATAAACATACTAGTATATATCTAACTGCCAGAGAGATTCTGGTTGCACATCTGCTTTTTTTATCCCCCGAGCCTGAATTTGTTTCTGAGCAGCAAACTATTTCATGTTGTTTCTTGAGAAGCAAGTCAGATATTTCAGAGAAGAATGCTTTTGTATTCAGAGTGTGACGGCTTTTAAAAGAATAAACTATTTTGGATTCTCAGGAGAGGAGAGGTTTTTTTGCGGTTGTTGTCATTATTCTTTTAAAAATCTTTCAATGATAGCTTCTTTTTTGTTATATTTTATTTTAATTTTACAGTTTTTCTCCGCCTGGGATTTGGAAGCTTTTTAATGTATTATTTGTGTGAGGGTTTGTTTGAGCATATTAAAGAGAAATATATGAGAAGTTTTGAAAACCGCATAAGAAGCAGGAAAGTTTGTCGTTGAAGTGAGTGAACAGGGTTTGATGAAACCATTCTGACTATCAGATTAAACAGATTTAACTTAATCCTCTTCTGCTTCTTTGTCTTTGGGTTTATTTACAGCTGAAACTGTTAATTAGTCTGCAGCAATTTAAATACCCAAAAGTTTACTGGTTCCAGCATCTCACATGTTATTATTTGCTGTTTGTCTTAATCTTTTTATCATAATAATTAAATTAATACCAACAAAACAAAAAAAGTTTTTTTTAACAAAAATTAAACGCCCAGTACCATTGTGCATGGCATGTCTTCTGTGTGGTCATTATGAAAACATTAAAAACAAATATGCAGTTTGGTTATCAGGGTCATTAAACTCTCTGCAAGTGTGCTTGCGTGTGAGTAATTATACTGAGACATATGTGTGACCCAGTGCTGTGATCTTCATTATTCTGCAGGATATTAAAGGTCACACTAAGAAACAAAACGATTGTATATGATATATAAATATAGATATGTAAATATACAGCTTATAGATACACTGTTTATTGATATTTACAGGTTGATATTTGACCAGTGACGTGGCATCACAGATTTACCTGCTAATAACGTCCAACACATCCAGGACAAGGACCTTTATCTTTGTGTTTTTGTTAAAAGAATGTTCATTCTCAAAAACACAACTTTATGTGTTTTGTGCATGTGTTTTAAAAGTTCTTTAGAATCTTATTTTTTATTTTAGCTATGTTTGAACTGTGTGAGATTTGATGTCCTAAAAAACTCATTTTCTTTGGTTCTCTGTCCTTATTTTTTGTTTATGTAAATCTTATAAAAAAAAGACACATTAACACATACAAATAAACACATGCTGCAGATGCTTTTTTTGGTTTTGCTTTTGACAAACACTTTCAAACAGCTTTCTCTCTTTTTTTCCCTTTGCTCTCACCCAGCGACCAAAGTCTGCCATTTCCTTAAACTAAACTTTGAACACAGCGTCCCTGACTCAACCCCAAATTTATGTAAGCACTCCATTGTGTGTGTGTGTGTTCCTTTTGTTATGTGAACTACCTGACCTCCTTGGTACAGTTCTTTGGACACCGGCGCCATGTGGGCTCATGCACGGTATGAAGTTTATGTTTGGAGTACACACACACACACACACACACACACACAGAGAGGACTGGTGAGGTGTATAGGCTTTTATAGCAGCAGGAATGTTTACTTGGACCCGCCTTCAGTGAATTCGTCCTGGTTCTTCAACAATGGCTGCTTTTGTTTGGAAGGTCATATTTGAGCAATTTGCTTTTCATAGTATTTGATCAATGGAATGGAGGTGTGTGTGTGTGTGTGTGTGTGTGTGCTTGTACAGTTTTAGACCTTGAAATTGACATTTTTGGAAAGTGAGGACATTTTGTACAGTCTTCAGAGAGATGCGTGAGGGTTAAGACCTGGGGTTATTTTAATGAAGGAAGCCTGAAATCTCTGCATCTCCCTAAAAATTCAGTATAAATGGAATAAAAGTGTGTGTCATTAACTATTAATTAATACTAAGTAGCACTTTGGTATTCCTGAACAAGAACCAGCTAATGAGATAATAATGGAGCTGAACAGTTGGTTAAGCGGTGTTAAGCTGTCATGGTTCACAGTTAAAGGGATAGCAGCCGCCTGCAGGAAATGATCCGCAAGTTTGTATAAATAAACAGGTGCAAACTCCTCCTGCAGCAGGAAGTGATGCGCTGACATTTACAGACTAGAGCTAAAACGGTTAGCTGATTCATTGATTAGGCGACTATTTTGATTTTGAACAAAAATGCCAAATGTTACCGGGCTGCAGCCTGTTATTTGTGAGGACTCTATATTGCCTTTTATTGCATATAAATTCAACTTTTCATTTGTAAAAGGAAAAACTTCCTTACTTCCCTCTTCAAAGGTTACATGAAAACAATATGAAAATATATAAAAGAAGATGCAAACCAGTGGATTAAATGTATAATAATTAAGTAAAATATGCTATAATATTTTACAAATACAAATTACCAAGATAAAAAATTCAAACACAGCTTGCAAAGTATGTGTGGTTGTGTTTTATTTGTTTTGGTCGTCAAGTGGTGCTCTGAGGTGAGAGTGCTGTGTGTGTGTGTGTGTGTTGAACAGGTTTAATCTGGGCATGTTTGTTTTAAGACTCTGTAACCACTGGGCATGGCAGCGTACCAGGCCACTGCTGCTTCTGCCCACTGGTGCACCCTGGGAAATGCAGTTCCTCAAAGACAGATGGGCGAGTTAGAGAGACGGTGAGGGAGAGGGTACGAGGAAGGAGTGTTTAGCGAGGTAATGTTGCCTTTGTACAACAAACCCTGGGAGGACACATGACGGATGAGGTTTGCACAACAATGGGCAATTATTTGCAATTCAAAGACTCAATGTGACTTCATTATGATTTGGCCTTGGACATGAGAGAGCACACGGAGAGGCAGGTAAACTCGAAATACAATGCACATCTTTATTGTCACTATATTATGATTGTGAATACATTCATTCAAAAGCTTTCTAGAAGTTAATTAACCTCTTAACTTAAAATACAGAGTCATTCTGAAAAACATTCTGAGGCTGAGTATTCTTTTAATCTTTTCATATTATTGTTGATGTCATAAATAAGCTTAAGAGGAACTATCTGATCAAAGAATTAACCACTCATTCGGTGGCAGCTTTCAATATTCAGTGCTAGGACCCACATCAATACCATGAAAATATAGCAAGAGGCAGTTGCGGGAAGTATGTGCAAGATTTTCTAAAATAGCAGAAAACTGTCCAATATTGAGAAATCCTCTGAAAACCTCCCCATGTTCATGGTACCTTTTCACCGATACCGACTCTAATACTCCGGCTTCCCCAAGCATCATAATTACATGCTTCTTCATCAAACCTCTCGTCTGTTTTTCCTTTTTGTTTCTAAGATGTATTGCCTGTCTTTTTTTCCTGAGCCATTCTTCTTTATTAAATCTTTTCTTTATTTGTCATAAAGATCTCCCTGCATCTGTCGATGTAGAAAAACTATATGCAGTAAATCTTTGGTACCGTTCACCAAGTTACTGTAAACTCTTCTGAGTTCCTAATGCTGCCTTAACAATATTTATTGTCTGGCACATGCAGGAAATTCCAGACCCAAAAAAGAGGAACAGTGATACAGAAATATGCAGCGGGGGACCTTGTGGACACAAATTGACCTCTTCCGTCTCAAACGCCTCCTGTGAAGGTGTGCCTGAGTACGACGCTGAAACACTAAATGTTCATTCACTACAACTCTCGGAGAGAAAGAGAATCCGCTAAATGTCTCCAAATGTGTTCAGTTGAAGTCAAAACAAGTGAGACAGGATTGGAAAAGGGAAGGCAGGATCTAAATCTGTATGTGTGTCTTTTCTGCATCAGTTATCTTCTATTGCTGCAAACCTTTTGTTTCTGCCGTGTTTTAGTCTTCCTCTGTGACAACCTGTCAAGACGAATGCAGGGAGTAAAGTCTAAAAAGAAGAGAGACTGAAGAGGAAGCACCAACCCTCTCATTCACTCAGTAGGTGTGTTTCCATCCACCTGGTTTTATGAAAAGCGGGCTGCTGTCAGCTTCATTTCATTGTCACTTCATTTCATTTTTTATGCCACTTTTTACATCTGCGTAGTTTATTATCTTTACTGTCTTTCTCTTTGCAAATAAAATTAACCTAGACGTTGTGAGCGAGCACAGTGCACACCCTCGTCTCCGCTGAGAGTCACAATGAGCTCAATATCAGAGCTGTCGCCGCCACATTCACCAACACAACAACCAGAGAGGGGGGGTCTCAGCGATGTCAGCGCTGTTAAAAACACACACAGCAGCTTTTTGTATAAAGAGCAGAACAGAGGGTCTTCTCCTGCGATGCTTTCTGAAGCTGCGGGTGTGTTGGGGTCTGACTCACACTGCCCCAGGAAAGACTGACTCCTTGTCATTCTTTCACAAAACAACAGTCAGGGCACAAGCTCCTCATACAGGCCGCCTTCTGATTGGAGCTTATACTGTATATAAAGATGGATGACGTCACAGCTCCCCAAAAGTGAAGCCTAAATCATCTGGATTGCCCCTGGTGGCAGGCTGCCGTAAAACTCATAAGCCCCGCCTCCTCCATGTTAGTGGATCGGACGTGGGCCAAACAAAGATGGTTTCTGTCATTTTAGGTAGTTCTAATGACGCTAATGTTTGTGTTCGTTTTTCTGAGCAGTTTGGTTTTAATGAGTTATTTGATGCCATGTCATGATTGACAGCTGTGATTTGGTGTGCTCGTGACTGAGTCAGGCAGGTCTATGGACAGGACCTTAATACAGCGCAGACTCTGGCTCCAAATGATGTGCCCAGTGACGCAAAATGTGATATTTCCCTGCTAGCATAATGCATAGCTTTTGCTACATTTACACCTAGTGTCCACACTACTCCCCTAAAACGGACATCTTTAAAAACTCTGCTCACCCCGATTTAGTTTGACAACAAAACAGAGACATTTAAAAACCATGACGCAGACACCCATGTTCGCTTCCTGATTGGGTCTTATCAGCCACAACATCAGGCTTGACTGCCAACGAATTAACCCTTTCTATCAGTAACAGTCCCACCTGGTCTTCAGTCCAAGCAGAGAAAATCTCCATATCTGTTCTTTCTTCATATTATTATGCAGACCCAATTGCCATTTAAAAATCTGGTGTAGATGTTCAGGATGGTGTCTAATGGTTTTTGGGACCCCCTAAACTCTCCTGTAGGGCTACAATTAGGCCAAAACTTCAAAACAAGGCATTAGAACCTGGTGATGATGATAATATTGATATTTGAAAGAATAAGGATGCCATAGCCCAACACTGTAAATTGTAAATTTAAATTCTGAGATTTCTTGTAAATTACATGATAAATCTGTGCTAAACTAAAACTTGCCAATGTATCAGTCAGGTTCTACAAGAACAATCTGTGATCCTGCTCTATCCAAAACTTCCAGTACAAGAAGGTAGTGCTTTAGATTTTTTGTTTTATGATATTAAACAGCAAGCTTGAAGCAAAAATCAACTCACATAAAAGGGTCATAAAAGGTCAAATAAAGGGAGCGTTTGAATTTAAAGTTGACACTTTGGTGACCAGGGTCACCATTAATGGCAGCCTGGGGGCAAAAAACCTTGTTAAAATTAATAAAACAACAAAGTAATTAAAAATAAATGGACACAAAATGTCCCTGACACTTAAAAAAAAAAAGCCTGTTTTGTTGTTCACCTTGTTCATATTTTATTAGTGAGCAGCTGTCGTCCCCTGTGGGCTGCTGTAGGTGATTCACAGCAGCCAATGAGCTTGTGTGATTTGGGTAAAAATTATTGAACCGCTTTATAATCAGAAAAGCAACGTGTTCACAGCCTGAAGGAGAAGAAAATGGTGCCGTGAAGCCAGGCAGTGGATGAACAAAAGCAACCCTGCACAAAATAATGGAGACAATTAAACAACCAACACCATGAACTCAAAGACCTTTTTGTTTAACCAGAAACAGAAGTCTCGCTTGGAGATCTCACGAGAGGAAGGAACGACTGTTGACACAAAATATGTAAAAAAGAATGTCCTGCAGTCTGTCAGTCACCCAGTTTTTCCTGCAGTCCGCCGCTGCTCACAGGTGTGGGTGTGCACATTTTTGTATTCCCTTAATTGTTTTGTTTGTATGTGAGTATTTGAGTGTGTGCAAGTACAAACAGTGCTGTGAAAAGCAGCTGATAAATGAACTGGGTTTGGTGAAGTTCCATCACCACCACGTCTTTTGTGTTCTTAAGAGTCTACACCTTGAGGCAACGGAGAGACTATAGACACATAATGGCCCCCTGCCTCATTTTCTTTGGTTAATTTAATTAACCTTTGTTAAAGCTGCTGTTTCCCTGTGCACTGTACTAATGTTTCTCTGTTGGTTCAATAGTGACTCAATAGTGAGTGTTTTTTTGCTCTCCATGACTCTCCATGCAGAATTATAAAACCAGAAAATTAGTTGGAAGAAGATCTTCTGGCCTTTTTTGTTTTAACTCCACCACAAGCTCTGATTTAGAATGGTCATTAGCCATTAGTATTAAACAACAAGCCTGGCAGCCCTTGCAGATTTATGGTTACTTAGTGCAATTATTTAATGCACCTTAATGCTCACAAGCCTCTGCATCTGGCTTTTACCCAGCACTGTACTAGACACACATACTGTATATGCAGACTCTGAGTCGGGCAGGAAAAGTGGTGGTGACAGGACCAGCTGTGCTGCTTGAGGGCCAGGCTGGGGGCTCTCAGCTCTCCCTCATGTGCGACCGTGTCACCCTCAGTTAGGTGTCAAGCCCACCAGGCTGCTGCACACACACACACACACACCAATTAACTGAAGGTCAAGCAACAAACGCAGCTCTGCCGCGGCCATCACTCCTGTCACCTTCAGGAGAAATGTCACGTGTATTTTTATCTCCTCTTCTCGCTGCTGCATCCTTTGTATCTCTCCGCGTCCTCATCCCTCTTTTCTTTTTGTCTTTTTCTTTTTTCTTTTCTTTTAATTTACTTTCTCTTTTTCTTTATCGCTTCCCCCTCCTTTTTTCTTCCTTTTCTCTCCCTCACCCTCTTTTTTTTGACAACTTTTTCTCAGATTATTTTCATCCGTATTTCTCTCCATACATACTCTCATCTCATATACTCTCCTCCCTTCATCTTGCCGCCCCTTTCTCTTCATAACCCTCATGTCATTCCTCTCATCTTCTTCTCTTCACCTCCTCCCTTCATCCTTCTCCTTTTTGCTCTCACAATCTTTTTCTTTTTCATATTGTTATCATAAGTGTTTTTTTCTTCTACATCTACTGTGATTTTTATTCTGCCTTCACTATATTAAAACTGTATCCAGATTATGTCACACATGTCACTGCAGGCCCTACTTTTTCAGAGGCAGGAATAAAGGAGTTGGACGTCGTGAGGTTGCTGCTCGCTGAAGGGTCTCTTGAATTTTTTTCATTTCATTTCTGCCAAGAGGCACTTGTATTCAGCAACTTTTTATTCCTGTAGATTTTCTAACACCCACTCTCAAATGTGTCTGTAGTCACACACACACACACACGCTGAGTGTGTTGCAGTGGTAGCTGTAGACATTTTCGTCTCAGACTTAATTGAGGCGTAGGCAGCTTGGGTTTTTTTCCCTCCATATTTCCTCTCTCTTAGTGTTTTTTCAAATGTGTCAATGATGATTTTATTTTATGATATACTTACTATACTTATAATATACTTACTTCTTCACTTCTGACACGGTCATTTACATAATCTGCTCTGTGGTCAGATCATGTAAATATAAACATTTCTGTATCCTATATATTTGACCAGAAAAAAAAAAAGAAAAAAAATCAAAGTGCAATTTCTGTGTGTTCAACATTCTAACTGGGAAATACATTGTGATTGATGGAATCATTGTGGAACAAAGTAATTGCTTTTCCAACCTCAGGTTCAGAAGATGTTTAGGATTTGGAGCATGTGAAAGAAATGGAAGAATACATTTTTTTAATGATCTGTTGATCATGTCATTTTGCATGCTTTACTCAAATTTCTCTCTGGTAAATGTTCTCATGCAGAGATTTCAGCTGCCAGTGTTTGGCAACACATGTCTGTTTTGACAGTGAAAAAATGAAAGCACTGTGTGGCACACTCAGGTGCCCTGAGATAACTTTGTTATGATATGGCGCTATATAAATAAAATTGAATTGAATTGAATTGAAATTAAGGAATGCAAGGGTCCAAACCAGAAGGACAAATTCCTCTAAAATATCATCATTAAGAGAGCAATGGTAGTAATAGTTTAGGGATGGGTAGTGAAGTGGGGGTGGGGGGTTAGATTTGTGAGGGGTGACTGGCCACTTGAGTTTCCCCAAAAACTGGATGGACGTGCAGCTCTCTCAGTTGAATCATTGGTTAGAAGTTACACTTTTGGATAATTACAGCAGTTTGACTTTATAAGGGCTGCAGCTAAAGGCTTTTCATCACAAGTCTGACAAGTATATTCTAAATTAACTGATCAACTCTTACCAAGCACAATTTCTGCAGGGAGATCATCAAATTGCTCGTTTCGTCTAAACAACAGTCCAAAACCCAAAGATATATATAACATACAGTGATTAAAAACAGAAAAGCAGCGAATCATCACATTGACTGATTCATTGATTTTCCAAATAAATCACGTCCATTTTCTGATGATTGACTAAACAATTATTCAGCTTGAATTGATCTCTGATTCACACCCATGGATGTTGTCGTTGCTATAGCTGATGGGGGCCCACGGGTGTTGTGGTATTTAGTGTCTTTTAAATCAAACAAGTTGTAGACATGACATTGTATTGCAGCATTGTTCCATTTCGCGTGAATTTGCAAATATAGGCTACATGGCCAAACGTACATGGACACCCGAACAATCTCATCCGTATGTATCTCTTTCATTAGCAAGTTTGGCTGCAGGTGTTTGCCGATGACGTCAGGCTCGCACTCGAAGTTCCAGTTCACCCTGAAGGTGTTGGATGGGGCTGAGGTCAAGTTCCTCCACACCAAAGAGGAAGAAGCATTTCTTTATAGAGCTGTCTTTGTGCATGAGGGTGTTGTCCTGCTCCTCTTATTGGAACTAAACACGTGTGTCAACTCACTTTTGGCCAAAAAGTGGCTCAGCCTAGTTTACTGTTTGTCTTCTTTTTGTTTACTATTGCAACTATTGATATTAATGTTAATCAAGTAATTGTATTTTGAATTGTAAAATAATATTAAGTAGATGTTGAGTGTGTGAATGAAATGGAAGATTTTTTTCTGATGTGTGACTAACTTGTAGTTACTTGGTTTTCTTACTTAAAAATCTGCATTAAACACATTCTCTCAGGCTATTTATCATTGCTGGCTTTTGCAGTTTGGACATTTTCTCTTAACTACTGCTGCAGATTTAGCCACAACTTGAAAGAGCTTGAAAATAGCTTGTCTTGTTTCAGTTTTAACAGCAGTAGATATGATGACACCACGGCCACAACATCTCAAACTGTTTTTGTATATGGATTAATCATTTATTTGAATATTTGCAGAACTGGATGAATATGGATATGGTTATTTTTTATGATTTGATGAGGTGTTTAGATTTCCATTATTTAATGATTTATTGTGTTATTTTTATTGTTGTTATTAGCTTTTAGCTAACAAGCAACACCTTATGAAACACGTTATGATATATGAGTGGAATCCACTATAAACTGCAGTATGGACCCAGGAAACTCACAGACCAGTTGCATGCATTGTAAATTATCTTGTGTTATTCTACTCAGCCAATCAAATCTGTGCAAGTCTGTGAGTGAGATTCACACACAGTTGGAGAGAGAAGTAGATAGTGAAAACAGAGTGAACTCTTCTGTGTTCATTCTTCTCATGGGCTGTTCAAAACCAGCAGTTCTCATTTGTTCAGACACCGTGGTGATTATTAAATATGTAAGTGAAAAGAAAAAACTTTAAAAAAGATTCTTCGATGTGTCGATGATAGACAAGACTTGAATATCAGAATTCGACTATGTAGAGTCAATGGTTTCTAGAGGAGGTGTGATGTGACTGTGGTCTTAAGTCCTGCTGTGGTCACAATAAGATATCTTTAAATATGTTAATATATCGATTTAATGTCGATATTGAACAGAGTCAAATTGTTCAGTGAGTTTTAGAAAACATAATAAAATAATTCTACTCATTATAAAAAAAGCTTCCAGCGAGAAGTGATGATAACAAATCTAAACACTGGATTTTATTCTTACACCAAACATTTTTACAGAAAAAAAAGGGCCCATTGCTCAGATCAACTGAGGGGAGTGTTGCTTTATCTGTGTCACATTGTTTTGCAGTGAGTTTTGGTTTTGGATGTGGTTAATAAGTTGTGAACATTTTGTGAACTAAGGTGTGTTGCGGCCTATCAGCGGCTCTTTGGACTGTCCACCTTTGGACTGTGAAGACAAATTGGGCAGGAGGCTGTTTAGAGAACGGTTCAAGGATAGAAACTGCTATAAACACACACAGAGGAGTGACTTCCTGTGTGTGTGAGTGTGTGTAAGTGTGCTGCTGAGCTGTAGGCAGAGGTAATTAAGAGAACAATCCTACATATCAGTGATATTATCATCTAATATTAATGCAAGGAGGCTCCTCTGCTGCTATGTCAATATTAAACCCTCCCTCTCTTCCTCTCTCTCTCACACACACACACACACACACACACACACACACACACATAGGCAAACTTAAGAGTACACGAGCCCTTTGATTTGCAAAAAGGGAAATATTTATGACCAGTTGTTAAAGCTCTCTTGGGTACAGTGCTGTGTGTGTGTGTGTGTGTGTGTGTGTGTGAGAGAGAGTATGGAAGTATGTTGATGACGAAAGATTTGGCAGAGCACAAAACTAATTCTGAGCATCTGCAAGTCAACCTTTGAGAGTGCGCAGGGACTCATCGTTTAGCCTACAGTGTCCATTATTGTGGACGTGTGGATCTGCTCTGTAGATTCAAATTCTGCTGATCCAACTGTTCCACTTACCATCAGCTAGTATATTCATACCGGTGATACCAGTATGACAGATTTGCACCACACCTATTCTGAAAATGCATTCATTTTGAATGTAGACGCACACCATAATTATTGTATTATTATTTATTATTTAGTTTTTCAGCTCAGAAGTCACAATGAGCCTCCATAAACCATAAATGTTTTTTGTACAATTGTTCTAATAATTTTCTCTGTTGCTTCAAAAATCCCACCAGAAATACTCGTTAGCACGAAGTAACACGGCAGCGATGATTTATAGACCCGAATTAGTTTTCAGTTCAGTTTTATTTATATAGCACCATATCATAACAAAGTTATCTCAGGGCACTTTTTCATATAGAGCAGGTCAAGACCAACTCTTATATTTACAAAGACACAACAGTCCCACCATGAGCAGCACCAGGAGACAGTGGCAAGAAAATCTCCCTTTGAACAGGTAGAAACCCTGAGCAGAACCAGAACCAGGCTCTAGGTGGGCGCTCATCTGCCTCAACCGGTTGGGTTGAAAGGTGTGGGGGGGAGAACATACAGTAAAACAGTACAGTTCTACATAGCAATGTAAAATAATAGATGTGGTAGTGGTATTGACTTTGTAATAAATCAACTCTAAAAAATATAAGTGCCCTGAGATAACTTTGTTATGATATGGTGCTATATATTAATAAAAATCATGCTAATAGCGATATTATTATAGCATTACTAATAATGAGAAAAATAACAATAATAGCAAGAATGGCTGTTAAGCAGGAACTTGGGGGCAGCAGGTGCAACCACAGATCCAGACACTAAAGCTCCGGAGGCAGAAATACTTTTTGTGCTCTGTCAAATCATTTGTCGTCAATATAGTTCCATATATGAGTGTGTGTGTGTGTGTGTGTGTTCACTGTGGGCCACTCATATAGCTATATAGATATATCACATAGATATCCATTTTAAGACCTCATCTGCTCTGGGCGCGCTCACTGAAGGTTTGCAGTGTGTGTGTGAGTGTAAATGCAAGACAATGTAAAAGCAGCCATATGGTCATATCTGAGTCTCTGTGCATACACTAGCTTATATGTTTATGTGTGGCTGCAATTATGTGTGTGTGTCACCTGGCTGGCTCTATTAAACTCACTGCAGCACTTAGCTTTGAATCCAAAATGGCTTCACATCTCTGCCTCTCACCATGAGGTGTTTATTTAATACCACTGTGTGTGTGTGTGTGTGTGTGTGTGTGTGTGTGTGTGTGTTTTCAACCTAACCGGTCAAGGCAGATGAGCCTATATAAATAAAACTAATTTGAATAGAATTTAACCTAATTTAAGATGGAACAAGAAACATATTTTCTGTCTTTCCTTATTTAATTTTTAAGATATGTTTTGGGGCATTTTTGCATTTATTTGAGAGTTGAGGAGCAGACAAAAAAGGAAGGTGGAGAGAGAGAGGAGCATGACATGATTCGAAACATGACATGCACTGTAACCATTCGGGTACAAAAATCATTATCTTAAGAAATCAGCATGAAAACAAAGCTAGTAATGAGGTCTACTGAGAGATGGGTCACAGAACATATCAGCCAGGTCCCAATTATTAAAGCAGACAATCCTCTTTTGTGTGTGTTTTTAAGGGGAATTTCTGTGATTAAATCCATATATCCCTCTCCCTCATGTTCCCCTGCTGTCTGTGAATCGCTTCCTTTGTCCGTCAAACTGTAATCAGCACGACTTCATGTGAAAATCATATGATAACAAGAAGCTCACACACACATTTAGACTGCAAACACACGCACACACCGTGAAGTCCAAAAATATGTCTTTGTTCCATCAGCTCTGGGCCTCCTGACCTCATTACCTCACCCAGATTTCTTCCAATCCTCACATCTGTCTGATGCTGTTCAGGGTAAAATATTTTTAATGATCCCTGCATCTTTTTTTGTGCACATGTGTGTGTGTGCATGTCTGTGTGTGTGTGTGTATAGAATCTCCATTTTAAGGAACACATGTTGGTTAGACTTTTTTTTTTGCTACACAGCGTGAGTTTTTAATGACTGATTTAATGACTATCAGAGTAACCAAATACAATTAGAGACCCTTTCATTCCTGCCACTTGCTTCTTGGTAATATTTCCTGCTCACTCTGGTGCTGCTCCTCCCTGTTGGCTGCTAATAACTTGTGTGATGTAGAAACTGCTTTCGATAAAAGCAAAACTCAAGCCATTAGAATATTTTTCTCTTCTCCGTAAAAGTGTTATGGTTTCACCTCTCAGGGCTGACGGGTGCTGCAGCTTTCCTGCAGAGTCAGACTGCTGGAAAGCGTATTATTTCCTCTTAATCTTTCTTCATAAGAGGGATGCACACATTAGAGGTGTTGTCCTTTTGGTCTCAAATTACATAAAGGTATTTTTACCCTTTGACCCCTGACCTGTCAGATATAGATAAAATATTTGAGCTGTGTGATGAAAGAGATTCTATATAAATTATTCTATAAATAACAAAATAAAGGTACCCCTTATTGTTTTTATTTTAATGGAGTTACCTGGTTTTTATTTGATGATTCTCGTTTATTTTTTATTTTTAGAATGGTTCCATTAAGATACAATATCTCATCTGTCCTGGTCAAGATAGGTAGCAAAAAATAAGGTTGCTCTGTTCAGTAAATGCAGTCTGAGGTCTGTAACTGTTTCACATGTAACTGTAGTCAGGGAGTCGAATCTGTTTAGTAGATTTTAAATGAAACTCACTCACACACTCACTGACAACTGGACCAGTCTTAACTTCTTTTATTTGAGAAAGAACCATCACAATCATAACAAAATCTACCAGTCTGCTCTCATTGCAAATATTACATATTACATACATATTTTGCTTCAGGTTGATTGTATTGTTTTGTGTGGGTTAACAAAACTATACAATACAACCATTTGTTATATTGGCACTTACAATCTCATAGGTTTCATAATTCTTTGATAGGACTAAATACCATTTAGCGTATATTCAGCATATGTTGGCGTGAGTTTCCATACATACTAAAACTACTTTTTACTATACTGCCAACTACTATACTTTTTTTCATACCTGTCTTTGAGCAATACAAACATAGTCCTCTTCAAAACCTTTTTTACCTTTTAAGAAAATACGGTCTTAAATGTTAAATATTAAAACACAAGAAGCCATACAATAACAAAATGCCTGAATGAAATATAAAATTGGTAATTATAATGAAATTTGGCAGCTATCTATATAAATACACATAAAAACATCACAAAATCAAAGAATTTAGTACCAGCTTTCCAGAAAAATTATATGTAGCAGTGTTCCTTTAAAACTCAAATATTTCTGTTAAGAGATTTTGCTCAGCTATCTTTATTTATAGAAGATTGTAAGTTACTTTAATTAGTAATAAAAGCATTATGAATCCCATTATGTGCAGATCCTTGTGGCTGCAATAATGCAGGTCAAAACATTTTATGAAACATACTGTTTTTCTGGCCAAAAGAGACTTTTACCAGGTTAAAGCTCCTGGGTCAAGGTCCTGTGTTGTTGGACCCATCCATCCTCCCAAACCTCGTTCCTATGCAGACTATGTCTCTTTTTATAGGTCGCCGCCTAAATAAAGGTAAATATGGATCGTAGTAAGCTGTTCGCACAGATAATCTATACAGCCATACTTTTGGGTAGGACAGTCTTGGATGAGTGTTTGCATTAACCTTCTCGGTGGATGTTGGGCAGGGTTTTTGGATCTAACTCCATATTGGCTTCGCTCTTATTCCTGTTTGTCAATTGTTTATCAAACTGGCTCTCGTTTGGTGCATGTATCCTGCACAACACAAACACGCATGCACACATGCATGCATAAATATAGAGTATAAGTAAAAGCCTGCACCATGTGTTGGTGGAGAGAGGGGGAGGAGACGGATGGAGCTTCACAGCAGGGCAGTTTCTCTCTTGGCTCGTGAAGGATCACTGCTCCATCAGATCCTTTGTGTCTAATCTATGGCAGAAGACACCCTCTTCTTTCTTTAAATCTGTTGTACAAATGTAATTGTATCTTAACTCTTTTAGTTTGTCATGCATTCCAACGTTTGTGTGAATGACATTTCATTCAGAGAATACGTGTGCGACTAAATTACCAATATTATACAAATATTAATGGTGGCAACTTATATTGTGACATACATTCATGTGCAACTCTTCTGTGGCAACACTCAGCTCCAATACAGAAAGTAATGAGACGTTTATGTAGCATTACCTTCAACACTATTGTCCCAGGTTCACGCCCAATATCTTAGTTTCAGTGTTTTTATGATTTAAACTGTTTAAACTATCTTCTGTTTAGACAAAAGATATTAAAAAACACTGACTACCAGTAGTATTCTACACGATAATTTATTTCAATTCCAGAATAAATGCAGATTTAAAACATTTATATAAATTAAAAATGAAATAATAAAAAAAGAATAGAAGAATTTCAACATTTCTGGCATGAAATGAACAAACAGCCATCAACTCAAAAGGTACATCAGCCTGATCTCACAGGAATTTTTTTTTTAAATATAGTTTTTGTCTTATAAATAAGAAAATATATAAAAAGAGAAGTTAAGAGAATGAAACCATAACCATATAAAACCATAACCACAATTTTACTCAAATTTTTACTTAAATATATTTACCTTAACCTCAAACCACAACATCTGAACTAACATTAAAAAAAATACTTTCATAACAACACTGTACGTGATGCTAAAATATGATTTTAAAGCTTAAATAATTAATCAATGAATCATTTAAATCACTTTTTCTAGAGAAAACAAAAAAACATTCACTGGTTCCAACTCATAAATGTGAGTTTCTACTTTTAGAAGTCTTGTAAAGAAATCATTATAAACTAGTTGATTAATTGATTCGAAAATGTATTGTTTTAAATTAAAATTTAAAGCTGTGGCCACCAAGATTTATCCTTATTCCAGATATACTGTACTTTGCTTTCGCTAAAGAAACGTTACAGTTTCACAAACATCCCAAATCTGAACTAAAAGACTGTGAGAGAAAATACACTACCGTTCAAAAGTTTGGGGTCACCCAAACAATTTTGTGTTTTCCATGAAAAGTCACACTTATTCACCACCATACATTGTGAAATGAATAGAAAATAGAGTCAAGACATTGAC
>JAVQJL010079956.1:0-72963 GCA_036024295.1 Nannoperca obscura
TGTTTTGTCTATATAGAGATTATATTGTTTTTAAAAAAATAATTTTATATATATATATATATATATATATATATATATATATATATATATATATATATATATCCCAGCTGCTGCATGAACTCAAACAGAAAACAATGTGAAGCCAATGTGTGCATAGAATTGCTCTTGCAACTACTAATGGCTATCTCTTGTTGCAAATAAAGTACATTTAAACTTGAACTGGTATTGTACTAGCAAGAAACGTAGAAACGTAGAATATGCTAAGTCTACACATGTTGGAATCAGCATGTAAAATACCCCACCTTGTGGAAGTTTTGGATTGTTGAATGTAAAAAGGACATGACCTCATTGTCACTGTCACTGAGTGGTAGCTACGGCCCTCTGTACTGGGTTCCAGGGTATGAATATGTATACATTACACCAAACTAAAGGATATTAGATATCCAAGTGCTGGATACACTGCTGTAACATTAGCTGTAATCAACTTTATTATATTAATAATAATTATGTCTGTATAGTTTTCAGGGAAACACTTTGAGAATATTGTTAATTTTCCGATTGTGACGTTGATCAGGCATCTTTGAATTGAAATTGCCCTTGAGGAGCAGAATCCAATCACAGCGATGTATTCCCTCTCAACTGCCATTACTCTCTACGGCATCCATTTTTTATTTATTTTTTTGGCTTTTCCCTCTCCTTTCTTCTGCAAACTTGCAAGACAAAGAGTTCGTTCAGCTCTCTGCTCATTAGGCCTGGGAGTCAGATATTAATTCTGGCCTGGGTGAAAACCCTGTCGCCATTAAGATCGGGTGACAGCTCATTTTCCTTGGTGGCCTGCAGAAGACAATAGCAGTGATGGAATTGTTTTTTCCAGTCTGTAACCTCATTAACTCATTGGAATAAAGACAATGTGGAGTTGTTTGCATTAAGCTGTAATTATGCTGATTCACTCACTTTCTCCCTCTCTCACTTACTCTCTCTCTTCCCTTTCCATTTGCCATTTTAATTAGATTCTCCTCTACTCAAACATTGACATTGTGGACTTGCTTTTGACTCATGAATTAAGCACTCACCCACCCATCATCTCCTATATGGATGTGAGAGGAAAGAGGAAAGGGTAGGTAGACAGTATGCCTAACAAAGGGCCATGTAAACATGCCATATGTCTTCACTAGTCATATATTACCTGGTTTGACAAGGCTACATTCCTTGAGACTGTCAGTGGGTCGGAAAGGACAAGTATGTGGAAATTTATTCTCCTGCAACTTCACGTGCTCAGTGGCATGACCTTGATTTTCTCGTCCTTTTCAAGTCAGAGCCGGAGAAGGAAAAAAAGGAAAGAAAAAGATAGAGAGACAGAGAGAGAGTGATGCTTGGATGAACACAGGCTTTGTGCATCTGTCTTGTGGGTTTGATTTGGTCTTTTCTACTGGGTGATAGGAGCACAGATAGCAGATGTCAGCCATGACTTCTTCTTGTTGCCTTTTCAGTCCACAGCAGCTCACAATCTTCACATGACCCCAAATTGAAATCGATCATCTCAAACAGCTAATTTAAATTAATCTAAATTTCTCCAGTAGCATGTTCGAGTATAATTCACTGTTGGCAGACATTTGCAGTCCATGGTATTGCTTTTAATTAGGAAGTCATTACTTAATTGTTAATATTTGTTTTCCTGAAATACATTTTTAATTCAAAACGTTTTTAGCAACGTGTAAACTACACACACTTTTACATTCTTATTAGATCAAAAAAGGGTTATGGTCTAGCAGCTCCCAGAGGCTGCAGTGTTCTTAACACCTCATGCGTGTTGGCAAGTGTTGGAAGTTTGGAACAACATACTGATAATTTTGCTATTCTTACCTTGCCTTAGGGCTGGAAATATTACGGTTTTCTTGAGAGTTACAGACTGTGAAAGGCCATGGGGCCATTAAAAACACCAGTTTGTTCCCTTGGGAGAATGAATGTGCTCAGTTAATTGCATAGCATTGGACTACAATATATCTTATGAGTAATTGAACAAGACTAATGGCGTGTCCCAAATCTCTACATACTAAGTAGATTTTGAGCATGTAGTGTGTTCACACTGAAAAAGTGATACAATGAAGAACTCTCAAACTATGCAGTATGCATATCAATTACAGTCTATCTATGTGTGTGCTCTCAACACCATTCTCTCACAATGCAATGCATGAAAGAAGTGGATGAGCTGCTCACAGCTGGACGTTTTTAATAAATTGTGGGTGGTGAGACAGCTCCAGAAAAATATTGGAAGACAAAAAAAAGTACTAAATCTTGAATTAAGACATTCTGTCGTCTTTTCTGAAGTTTAATTGGCAGTGGCATACCAAAGAGTGTGATTGAAGTCAGATGCCGTGCGTTTTGCATCATTCCCTTTAGTATAAAATAGTAAACTATGTAGATTTGTGTTGTACACTAACTGCTAAACAGTATACTATGTTGATGTGACTCATCAATGTGGAGTATAGTATATAGAATTAGTTTGTAGTATGAGTTTGGGACACCCTAAGAGTCTACAGACATGCCAGTGCCTCTGTGTACTTAGGCAAAGAGGTGTTTTGAGCCAGATTCAAGATTGGCTTTATTGTTCCACATTGTAGGAAACTTGGATTGGGCTTCCACCCATGCTGCAATCATTAAAAAAAGCATTCCACGTACATAAAATACAAGGATAAGACAGTTACAGGGAAAAATAAACATTTCTAATAAAACATACAATAAAAACATACACTGATGCTGATGTCAGCATGCTAACAAGCTAAGATTTAACAGGTTCACCATCTTATTTTAGCCAGTTAACATGCATTTTCTAATTAGCACTAAACACAGTTCACAGCGGAGGTTGAATGTTAGCATTGATTTTTCGTCATAAAACAAAATATTGCCAAAGAAATGGTGGCGGTAGATGGAAGGTTACGATCACCAAAGTAATTGGGATTTATTGTCTGGGAACTAGGAATGTCTGGACAAAATTATATGTCAATCCATCCAACAGTTTTTGAGATATTTCAGCCTGGAACAACGCAGTGGACCAACCAACCCAACCAACCAAATCTCTGGCCACGACGCGATCATGACTAAAGACCAGATTTCTGTAGATCTTCTGTAGAGCAGTTATCATCATCTCGGTCTGGCCTGACTGACAGTAATTGTGCCCCCTTTTGTAGCAGGGCAATAATTAAACAACATTTTGTAAGGGTCTTATCCACAGCTTCTAAATATTCTATTTTACACACATCTCTGTCTGCTGTTCTGTGAGCACTTTGTTACTTGAAAGGCTTTCTGAAATACAACATTATTTATTCATAAAGGACAAGGGTTTATTGGTTCCTATTTAGTAGTGTGTGGTCATTGCATTTTAAGAACAACCTCCTAAACCACCCTTAAGATCAAACACTTTTATGTAGTCTCCTTTGTCTTACTGTATAACAGCCATACACCAGAACAATTTGTCCTGACTTGACCTGAACAAAGAAACAACTCAGAACAATGGACTTGGTCTTACATAAAGAGCCATATTGTGCTCCCTTCTAGGTCGATGCAGGTCAGATTAAAAGTCTACAAGGTGAGCTGACAAGCACCAGCTGATGCACTACTCTCTCAGTGCCTTATTTCTTAAGTCTTTCTCATTCCAGATTATTTAGGGGTGTAATACCATCTCCATGGTAGATAAAGCCGATTACACAGAGTCTCTAAATGGAATTAGGTAATTTACCTCACTTTATTCAGTGTAATCTCCACTGGCAACCTCATTTCAGCCACTCTCTCTTTTCACTAGATCTTTTTCCTTACTATCAAATTTAGAACCTGAAAATTCATTTGAGATGCGCTCAAAGTATTGTAATGGAGACACAGTAGCTAGTTCTCTTTTAAATGTGGAGGTCACACTCTACATACTACAGCTGCTCCAAAGGAAACGGTTAAAACACAGTGGGTTCCTCAGTTCCACCTATCAATTTATTAAGGGGGCATAGGATTTTCCACCAAATTCCAGGCTATTTTGAGGCTTCTGTTGTTCACAAGCTGACTAAAGGCAGATCTCATTGTTGCTCTGAATCAGATTGGATTATAAGCTTAGTCTGTTTTTTCTGTTCCCTTATTGTGTTAGTTTCCAGGAAAGCCTCACAAGGAGTGCACTGATGCAGTACTTTTTCAGATTTATTGTATTCCTTAAACATTTACCGTCTAAAGTCATTCCTTTTCAGTAAATGTAACCTGATACGCAACAAAGTAATTTCAGAGAACTTTATCAATTGATGATCTTTCAATCCATTGGGGTCCAATATTAAAATTCAAATGCAACCCATGGCAGTTACTGAGTTTATGATGTGAAATCATATAATGAGATCTTTTTCCTCCCTAGACATATAGATGGTATCATACTACAACATCAATAATGTGTGGCATACATGTATTGCACAGTGATAGACCCAGATTTATAGTCTTAAGGCATGTCCATGTTCAAATTTAAACGTGGCCTGAGGTTAAATCTTTCAGAATAATATGGTTTCCTGTGAGATATTGAGAAAATGTATTCAGTCTCACATAGACTTAAATCTTTTTTTCTCTAAGCTTACAAAAGGCGATAAGACGTGAGCATCAAGATTGCAAAACCGTGGCCACTAAACAATGACCACTGCACATGATTAACCACAAAAAACATGCTATATTTCCCAGATTGTCAGTAATCTGTCAGTCTGGCTTGCACAACTATTCATTTTCTTTAAAAAAAATCTTCTCTCCCTGCCACCCTAAAAGCCTCTTAGCAGAACATATAAATATACATAATTTCCTAGAAATACTGTATAAATCTTCCTTATCCATTTCACATGTGCTCTGCCCCAGTGAATTACAGATGCGGCAGCACATTTGATTTAAGGAACTTGCACATGTACAAGAGGATTCCCTGAGCAGGAAGGGAAAGAGGAAGCTAGGTAGCCCAGAGCCTCGCAGGATCCATCTGCTTACTTTCCCAGCTTTGCCTATAAAACTGACAGAAAATCACAAAGGGTTTAGCCTGAGGATTCTCTACTTAGATATCCAAGAAACAGAAATCAGTAAATCCAAGTTCTTTGTTCCAATTCAAGTTTGGTATAAAGTGGAAGCTTACTAATCACTCTAGTTTGTATTTCACCACAGGCAGAGGTAATGTCTTTCCCAGTGGACATATGCATCTATTAAAAGACATATAACTGCCACTATTTACATTAAACCAATACATGATTCACTCTAAGTGAGATAATGACTCCTACCCATGCTAACATGATCTCTCAAGGAGAACACAGTGTTCTATCATCTGAACGCAAGGAACTTATGAGCCTAGAGCTTAGAACAGAAATTAATGAATGATGGATGTAAATCCGTTACATTACTCATAACAGGCACCAGAGGAGCATGTATGGACAGACTCATGGATTGTTCTCCTTTACTACAGAAAACAATATTATAAAAATATCCAGGGGTCGGCCAGATGTCTATTGCCACCTCTTCGTGTCCAGAAATTGATTGATGGCTCACATGTCATCCTGTGACACACTTCACAGATTTGACTGTTGGACCTGCCATCTGCGGAGCCAGGAACCACACTGGGATGCACCATTTGTTAGCAGTTTTGGGGCATTTCTAGTAGCATCTCAGCAGACTCAGTAGATGCAACGTGTATTGTTCATAAAAAGTAAAATTTGACAAAAAAGATGTGCAGAATTCACTCCAAATAAAGGATTCTACTCTCTGCGCTCAAAGCACATTACTGCTTGAAATGATGGTACTGATCATTTCAATAAAATATAATGCAAATTGATTATGTGCAGGCTTCAATTCCGTATGGAGCACTGCACACTAATTGGTCCATGGTGGTAGCCTCGTGGTTAGCAAAGCTTGCGGATGAGGATTTCACTGGTTTAAAGGGGGAAACAGTGGGAGGGAGCAGTTTATGAGTAACATCCTCCCTTTATTTAGCATGCGGCGTTCCTTGGCCGTCAACAGGCATGTACTGATCATCTTCTGTAAATGTGTAGAACTCCATGGATGCGAGGTAATGCATTATTGGTTGTTTTATGTTTGCTCAGTTAAAAACTGTTAAAAATAAAAAAAGGTTAAAATAAGTATGGCCACCAGTTAGGCTTAGAGTGAGCATAGATGTAATGGGATGATCACAGGTAAGGTATTAGACCTGGCATGATGAGCTCAAAGGCCGAACTTTATCCTAACTAGAGTAGAGACTCTGGGCAGTTGCCTCCACACAATCCCATGGCTAACAGCTCTCACTTTGTCTCTCTGCAGGCGTCTGGCCCCGGGCTACTGGCTGTCTTCACAAAAGGTCAGCAGGAACCCTCTGGGCTCATAAAGACAGGGCAATTAACACACTCGCACTTGGAAACCTGCATAATTTATTCAGGATCTCTCCTTAGGATGAGAATGGGAATGAGGGAGGAGGCAGAGAGGATGTAGGAAGAAATGACGGAGATCAATGGAAATGTGGAGTTTAATTACCGTCAGCTCGGCAGGCCATCTTCACAGGACTAAATCCTTGGCAGGGGCTGGTGGAAACAGACCGGCAGCACCCAGAGCAAGTGTCTGTGTTTCTGACACGTTTCACTATTCACAATGGTGTTGTGTTTAACAGCACTTAGATCAGGACGAGAGCAGCCCTACTTGACAAGGCCGATACGCTTTATGATGAATAATAAAAGAAGTGTTTTCGTCAAAAGCCCTTAATTGGCTTAAAGGAGAAAAGCATTTGCGTGAAGTTTGAAAAACCTCCCTTCTTGTCAAGATGTAATTGAACGTCGTCTGTAGATAACTTTCCAGTCATGATGCACTTACAGCATCACTAAACACAAATGTGTTAGCTCAGCTCAAGGATAAACACTTAGTTTCACACCAAGTGAAGGAAATGTGATTAAGTCCCTACATCTACACATCAAGCGATAAACATCATTAGATGGAAACCGCCCCATCTAATTTGTTGTGATGTGCCTGTGATGTCATGATTGGATGTGCTCCTCTAAATGAGAGAGAGGCAATTCCAGCCTGTTCGGAAAAACACTGATTAATCATGCTATGTTGTTGACTGCAATTACGCTGTGATAATAAAACAGGTTATTTCAGGCGTGATTCACACCAGCTGAACAAAGAAATGTACCGCTTAAATATGCCCATTCTAAAATGACAATAACACTGAGACAGTATGTCATTGAACACCTTCTCGTAAGACATATTTTGGTACATTTTAGTCTTAATAAAAGACTAAAAGACTTCTTTTATGTTAAATAACTTTTATATATTATATTACTAGAAACTATGCGAAATTACAATTTTCATCCCCTTTGAACACAGGATGCAAATTCCCATCTAATGTTAAGGCAAGTAAATAACTAATAATAATCTATTTCCATGACATCAAAGAAGGATGTACATTAACACATGGCAAGGTGTTTCCCAGGTATGTCTTTAACATCTTGTGTTTGTTGTAATTGTCAAACAATTCAATTAATTGTGACTCAAATGTATTTATTGCTTTTATTGCATTTAATTTGTACAGTATAATTCAGCAGCGTGTTTAAGTAGAATGCGTGCTCTTTAACTGGAGCATTGTACATTGTAATTAATTAAGTGTAATTAATGAACGCAAATTTGTGAATTAGTACTATTTGGGAAACAGGTTGGCAACTTCAAAACACCTCAGATGGATTATTTTACTTTGCTTATATATTCTCCTACATAATACAGTCTTTGAAATGTTCAAATGAAGTTTATGTGGAATTTAAAAGCACAAAATGCAGACAATAAACTGGTTGAACAGTATATTGGATTCAAATACCATTATGAGATGACTTTGTCAATGTAAGTTAGATGAGCAAATGTATTTTTGACCCTTGCTTCAAGTTTCACATATTGAATGGGTTGATGTTCGACCAAATTGAACTTCAGATAGCTGCCAAATTCAACCTTTTCACCTGCACACACCAGGAACACCAGGAAGCAATCCCACTGGACTCCTCTCTGGAGCGTGATAGACAGACATGAAGCTGAGGATGTAGGCAGGAGGGCAGGCTCTCTCGCCTTTGACCGCTACCCCCCCGTTTATCGACTGCCCATAACACAGCCAGTTGTCAATATGCTCAGACCAAATTAAAGGCTCCTTCCTGAACAGTCATTGTAATTTAATTGCCTTATAGAAGCATAATACAACTCACATACATGTTGTAAGTGCATGCATGTGTGTGTGTGTTGTAGTCCTAATGTAGAATTTAATGGCTGATGACATATTAGAATGAATGTGAATACAGTAGAAAATAACCCATGGACATTCTGTTACATCATATGCTGTCTGACATGTAAGAGTTGGCAGATAGCTGTTAAATTTCAATTTAGAAGCTGCACGGCAAAGATGGAATGTTAAAGTATTTTTTGAGATTAGGAGTAAGTGGTTACAAAGAAAAGTGTCTGTTTCTCAGGGCCATTATACCCTTTATCCAATTCTTCTTATATTCCCATGGTGGTTTTTAAAAAGATGGCTTTTTAAAACGTTCAGTCCAAGGGAACCTGTAAAGAACATTAATGTAAAGGTGATTATATTTATTTAGGGCAGTCTCACTAGGAGCCAGGCTCTCTTTTGCAGGTACATCTTGACTTTCACACTCAGTTACACACGTTCACACTTGGAAGCTGCCCAGTGCAAACACAGTTTTAATCTGCTGGCCACTGGAGCAGGTGGGGGTTAAGGGTCTTGCTCAAACACCTTGGTGATGATTATGACACACTGATAAAACATGAGTGGCTTGTAGAATTGAGGCACTCGCTTGTCTAATGCCAAGCATTGCTTCTTTTACTTTCGATTCTCTACACAGATGTAACCTGCCGGTCCGGGGATCCAAACCGACAACCTTCTAGTCACAAAGCCCGCTTCTCTTACCTCGAATGGGGAACACTCCCTAACGGTATTTACATAACCATGTTGAAATCAGTGTGGAGACCATCCTGAAACATTACGTGAACTAATGTGCCACTAATGTGAAAATACTGTCACAAAAGATGCAATGCAACATTTTCATAAATACAAATCATTTGTGTTTTATGCACTAAAGTGACTGTAGCTAAGATGGTAGAGTGGATTGGATCCTCCGGTACACATGCTGAAGTGTCCTTGAACCAGACACTGAACCCTACATGGCTCCCTGTTCAAAAATGTACGATGTATGTAATCTGAGGTAACTGCCAGCTACTGTGCGTCTTTGACCAAAAACACAATTTTCCACTCTGGTTATGACACCGTTGTGTTTGTGCTTGTTCAATTGATTTCTACATTATATAACCTTAGACATTCTGGCCTGAGTACCCTCTCACATATTTCCAAGTGTCCATACCTGTCATACATTTCCAGTACACAACATAGCAATGTGCATTAGTGCACCATATCCATTGAACTGAAGTGGCTACTGTGTAATTTAGACCGAGTAGGTAGGTGTTAGTCATTAGTCACTGCTGGGGTTGCTGTTGATTTTCTCTGTGCGTGGGTAGGGGATGTATATTATAAGATTACTGCACTGATCCTCACATCCTCAGTTATAATTAATGCAGGACTGCAGGTTGGCTCTAAGCTTGCTGGTTTTTAGTCCATGCAAACTCATTAATGTACCCTTGAGCAAGGTATTTGATTATGCTTATTCTTTGTCTGATGAAGCTCCTGACGTTTTGTGTCTTAAAAAGGAAAGTAGTGGAATCATTTAGCCATGTCAGTGCTAAGGTTATAACAGGAGCTATGTTTTGGTCATTTGAAAAGGTGATTTGATGTCTTAAAATTGTGAAGTGAAGCACGAGATACACTTGCTTCCACCATGCATTTAAGCACGTCATGTTTCAAATAGTTACTGCACCTATGGTAAGTACAGGAGGTCAAAGTTGAACCAGGAACTTGTTCTGCACATGTAGGTAAACATTTTAAAATTGCTCGTTCTTTTCTTTTCGTATGCATTTGGCTAACCTGAGGGTTTCTGTAAAACCTCTGTGACTGTTTGAATGCTCATGTTTCTTAAATTGTTGAGTAATTATTACCAGTAGGAATGATGGATAAAACTATGAAAACAAGACCCAGATTGTATAAAACCCGAATTTCCCTTTACTGTGCAAGCCGAGGACCCAGTTCACTCACAGGCTTGTTAGAACTTTCACAGTGGCTCCTTGTCTCTTACTTGTGTTACTTTCTGCAGCTTCAGCCCTACCAGGTAAGTATGAGCTCAAAGCAAACAATACACATTCATTTCACAAGAGAGCTCCGCATGAGCAAACTGAAAGAAACTTGCAACAGACTAGTATCCTGTTTAGGGTGACCTTATCCATTGAAGTCACACATGCTACACATTCATAACATTGCCTCATGGTCCAAGGGACAGTTATGGGTCTGGGTTTCAGTTAAATGGCTCTACTGCCTTTACTTTTATTATTTTTCTAACTTGAGCCTTATAGGACTTGCAATCAGACTTGGTTGTATCTTTTTTTAATCACCATGCTCTTTGTTTTTATATGTGTGTTTTTGTTTATTTTGAGGTGAGGAGTTTTTAAAACCCCCACGGGGGTTCTTTTTTTATCTCTTCTGCATAATATGTACTTCCTTTCTGTTTTATCTTTTTCCACATATGCACATAAATAAAAGCTGAATTCCCAACATGCTGGAGAGCTGGGTAAAGAGCCAGTGTTGGAACTAACGCTGACCAGGACTGTGACAAAACAATGATGATTTCTTGGGGAGAACTAGACAGTCATCTCAGTCAGTGTCTCGCCTCAAAAGGGAATAACTCTGGAACTTTGAAAATAGTTTAATTCTTATATTTGCACTTTAAAAAAATGCATGCAATTACAGTTCTATTAATGGTGATAAGTTTAGTAAGACCTAGGCTGACAACTTAAACTCAGCTTCATCTGCATCATGTTGAGTGACAAGTCGTCGGTTTTGCTGGACACATTTTTAAGTGAGTTTTCACAAAACCTTGTTCTCAGCATCAGAAAGATTCTGCTTAACAAAAACAAAAAAAAGAAAAGAAAATGCACGCTCACACTCAATCTGCTGCTATTTTAAATATTACTGTTCAAAGCTCCCAAACAGTCTGAGCGCCCTCAGTGGCCTGGTGATTGACATATGATATGCCCTAGGGTGCAAACAGCAAAAAACATTGCTTTGGATTGTTATTTGATTTTTGTTGATAGATATTGTACAAAGATTTCTTTGCTCTCAGCTGAATGCTTATGAGTGCAAGAACAGCACCAAAGGCAATTTGCCTGCTGGCATATATTTATTCAGAGGTTCATCTTTCAGCATGGACCAAGACGCAGCATATGGTTAAATAAAAAGATCAACATATTATAAATAAAGAATAGCATTGATATAATAAAAGCACAAAAAAGATACTGCATATACTCTAACTCCCTCCGGATACATATGAGTCAAACAAGATGCTTACAATGATTATATATCCACCCCTAGCTGTCTGTATTCTCCTCCATCCCCTCTTACTGCTGTATTCTAATATCTCATTTGTCCACTGCTCCTGTCTCTTCTGCTCCAGTCTTGTCAGAGAAAGGTCACTCTGGCCTTCCAAGCAGAGTGCACACTTTCTCCAGGGAAATTAATGGTTTGAGCCTTCAATTGCTGCCGCTCTCTTTTTTTGTAATTTGCCGGCATTGACTTAGAGGATGCCTTCAAAAGGTAAATGTACACTCAGCCACGTATGGAGACTGGAAACAGATGGACGCTTCCCTTTTCTTGATGAATTCAGAAATTGGAGGGTGCTTCTTGCTTTTGTTTTTTGTATTTTTTTATGATAAACAACAGGACAGTGAAAGGAGCAGGTGGTGCAGATGGAGCCTTGCCAGACTCTGATTTTGTGTGTGTAAATATTATAATATTACATTTGTGTGTGAGAGAGCGAGACTCTGTGTGCACCAGCATCAGGGCCAAAGCCAATCCTTTTGATTTGATTTAATTTCGCTGCATCCTGTGGAGGAATCAGTGGGATGTTTGTGTAACCATTGCGACAACATCCACCCACTTTCTAACGTTACGTTATTGATGATGTTCTCATCCTCCCAGACAATCACCAGGGATACACACGGACAGACGAGGGAAATATGTCTTCATTCTCCTGTCAGGAGGGTTTACGGGCAGTTGATGTTCAAACGCCCAGCACTGCCTCCAGAATGGATGATCAGAAGAGTGATGCAGAGTTGCGGGAGTTTGCGATGAGGGCAGGCCGACCTTCACAGAGGCATAAATATGATGCATTATGTTAATTAGCATGTGATTAATTGGAACACAAAATGTCAAGGTGACACTTTTTTACCTAAAAACATTGCTCACATGGCAGTTAACACTTTTATATAACAATATCTATTATTGGCTGGGATAGGAAAGAACGTTGTACAGTGTACAACTTGACTTTTTAATCTGTGACGTTTCAGCAGCTTCTTGTCTTCTGTTCTGTGTAATCCATTATATCAGGGCTAAATACGGCCTTGACTGTCCAGTTGTTACATTACACCTCAGCGGAAGTCTCCCCAAGCTCAATAAATCACACATGCAGATACTAATGGAGATCTTCAGACCATTTATAAGCCATCTTCTTGCAAGGAAAGGGTAGTGTCTGTTCAGGAAGACTTGTTTTCAGACCCCAAAAAGAGATTTTAATACAACTCAGAGCAAAGCGGTCAATTAGGCGTCGCTCATGGAGAGCAGGGGGAAGTTTTGAAAAAGAAATGATTCAACCCCCAAAAAGGCTCTTTCTTTCCTGTTAGTGCTTAACGGGAGCAGTGTGTTAATATACTGGGAAGATTTGGTTTTCACAATAAATAGATTTTGAACATTTAGGTCCTTATCCAAAGCAATACTAATAAATGTGTGTCTGTGAGTACCAGTCCCTTTTTAATTGTTTTTTCTTTTAACTGAACTTAGTCTGATTCAAACAACCAACCAGTTACCAATGTAACTAGCCAATCACAGCGACTCTGTACAAACTATTGGTTAAACTGATGTGAGGCTAAAGAGAAGTCTCACTCTGTTGGAGTTGTTGAAACTACAGAAACGCGGTTGTACAGTTACAAAGTGGAACTTCTTCCCTCACAAAGCTTCTTGCCTCTGAGTCAGACACAAGAAGCTGAACAGACACCGAAGCACAACAGACGTTTGTTTGCTAGCTAGTAAAAAAGGATGATAACATTGACGACAAGGCTCGTAAAATGCGCGTGTGTATTTGGTGCCTCATTCGGTGGAAGGGGCTTAGTGGACTGATACAAGGCTTTAATGGCCATTTTCATGTCTAGAGATAAATTCCATTGGTCCAGACTAAAGAAAAAAACTGATACACTGATGCCTTTTAGTTGTAGTCCGTTTCAGCTTTGTATTGACGTATTAAAAACACACCAACAACAAATCAAACTCGCGCTGGCTGATGATCTCTGACGTTAAAACCAGCAGCTGCTCCCACTCTCTTTTACTTTGCGAATGGGCCCTTTTCACTGGAGACATTTTGACGTGTCACAGTAGGAAAATTAAAGGTGTAAATAAGAGATATAACGATGGCCAAATTCCATTTTGCTGCTTTAGTGTTGTGCATGCTGGCTCACTGTCACGCTGTCATGGCTTACACTTGAATAGAACAGAGCCGTCGTTAATGTTATTAGTAACACCTGTGCTTTTCCTACTATGGCACGTCAACATGTCTGCTGTGAAACACGTCTTTTGCAAGATAAAGATGTATAGGATCCAAGGTTGTGAAATTTAAACCCACTCAAGCTACCACAGCCTTCTGAGTTACATCTCTTGTGCAAAAAATAATTAGATCTTTTGTTTTGAGGATGTACAATCCTCTGAATCTCATATTTTAACAATAGAAAGTATATTTTATATACTTGAATGTTGTTTTTATGTTTGATTGTATAAACTTGGGTTATACCTTAAAGTTCTTGCACAGCGTGATTTGCATGTATTTACCAAGGTCACCAAAAATGTCCAGTCATACGAGGTACCTGTGTACCTGAGTGGTACCTGTTGGCCTCATGTGGCGTCATGTTTACAGGTCTTGGTGTGATTGTAATACACCAGTGAAAAGCTAAAATGAGCCAGAAAAGACACTTTGTTCAAGATGAAGGAAACCTGAGTCTGAGAGTGATCATGAACATGTAAACCAACACTTACAACAGATTCAAATTAGTTGTCTTTAGTTTTAAAAATAAATTCAGGAATTTCAACTTACTGCTTCTGATTCAGGGAACAAAAAAGCATTAGAAGTTTCAGCAGCATTTTGTTCCAGCACTGATAAATGCTGCCTCAGATTTGCCATGTGGCTAAAACCCACACTTTTTTGAAGTGGTGTCACATTATCTTTTTTCCACACAAACTGAGTGCAATCTGAGAAGCAATGGGCTTCAATGGCCTGTTGATGCGTTCAATACTTGGGTGCAGTGCGCTGGATGGAGGGAGTCTGTTTCTTTACGCCTGCAGGCGAGATATGATTGATTGGAGGCCAAACCACAGGCCCTCTCAGGTCTCTGCTGGGTGCCTGGGGCATCCACAGTTCAAAGTCCACAGCGCAGAGACATTTGAAGAAGACACAACCCTGGATGACTGAGAGGCTATCCAGTGTGTGTGAAAGAATCCATGGGGATAAGGGGCTGGGAGGATGAGGAGGAATAATAGGACTGCGATAAGGATAGAGATGGAGATAAGGGAGAAAGTTCATGTGTCTGTTAAAGAGCAAGCTGTCAAAAAACTAGCTGGAGTGAGTACGTACCATCTTTTCATCAGGGGTTATGTGTCGTCCTGTGTGACAAACATTGTTTTTTACATGTACAGTACACTTGAGAGAACACGGAGCCTGTGGGATTAAAGTTTGCTGTTCTGTGATTATATGGTGGAGAATTCTGCTAAAGTGTCCCACTTCTGGGGTTAGGGATTAGGGATTTGTAAATGGGAAAATGTGAGCGAAGCCTGTTGGTCAGATGCGAAACAGTGGGCTCTGTGTAGACGGCTGTGTACCTCAGCGCTTTGTCCTGGTGTTGATCTGCTCCTAAAGGGATTTAACACATGAACTTCACCATTTCATCCTGTCACTTTGCACGCACCAGCACACACACACACACACACACACACACACACACACACACACACACTTAATGCAGAGGTTGTGTGTGATGCATCGCTAGGCTTTAACCCCTTTCCTGATAAACAGTGCTTTTCCCGAGGTAATCTCAGTTTCTCTAATCTTCGTCTCTGCAGGTTTTGGAAGCTGCAACCTATTACCAATATGTTTCCACGACCCCTTTCTTGTTCAGCAATTAGAAAGCTGTATTGAAACTAATACTGCTTTAATGTGCTTCTCTGTCACTGTGACATATCCCTTCTCTGCATTTTGTGCAGTCTATATAGCTTTCTCCCACACACTCTAACCTCTAATGCTCTGTTTGTATCATGCACTGACTGCAAGCCACTAAGCTCATAATCTAACTCACAGCAGCAAATCCTATTGTAGTCGTGCCATTGTAAGGGACACAAGTGAATATGCTGGGACAAGTGACCTCTGTGTACTATGTTTTGGTAGTCATGGGGCATCACTGATCAATAGCAGGCTAATCGTGAGCGCAGTGCCTGTCTTTGTTATTGACTGTGTAATGGAAAAAGTCTAGACAAAAAAAAGCTGCTCTTGACCTCATTTTGGTGCACTGCAGTACATTTTGATAGCTATAGTTGAAATTGGAAGTTTATATTTAGATACAGAATGTTGTGCAAAATCTTCCTACTGGAGAGGGCAAGTACCTCACCTCTGAAACATTTACAAGTCGCTGCTTGTATCAGCATGTTCCATCCTGTATATTGTTTAGGACAAGGGAATAGCATACAGCATTTGTCACTGAGGTGTCACTGGTGTATAACAAGCCTTGCCAGCTGAAATTCCCCCACTTTAAAGTCTATGTTGGATCAAACCTGCTCCGCACTTGTCACCTTTTACCTCTAATCTCTTGGAATGGAATTGCTTGACATGTCTCACTACAGTTACGCAAAAAAAGTCTTTGCATTTTTTTTCTTCCTTTCTCTGAGTCTTTTGCTGAGGTGTGCAAAAGTGTGGACCACTCAGAGTGTGCAGACATTTGTTATTCTTTTTTTTTGTAATATAATTTAGTTGAAAAGAGAAGGTGCACTGGCAATCAATAGCAGGTCAGCCAATGATGGATGGCGGCGCGATTACTAATTTCACTGCGAGACAAATAACTCGGCCCTTAGAGAATGGAGGGAGAAAATGGCAGACCAAGCTACACGGGGAGCCTGGGCTCCCCAATCCACTTCCCTATTCACATGACCATTCATCTCCATTGCTTCTGCGCTCACAGCTTTCACTCTCACTCTGAAGAATCATAATGACTGCTGGGGTAATCACATGTGTGTCTACTAACGCTGCACTGACTTTACCACGACTTACGCGGCTCTAACTTTAGTAGCTACAAAAAAATCAGGTCATCTCAATAGCAGTCAATTTTCACTGTCCTAGGTGTTATTGATTCACAATAATAGCAATGGTAAACAATGACATACCTGCATTGCTGTGACCCGAAACAGCCATTGACCTAAAATTGAAACCAAAAATCCATTTCAGGTATTCTTATGCACTTATAATCCTTAAATGGTATTATTTAACTATTCAATAAAAAAGGGGAGAGAGTGGCATCACGAACACAAACATATCTGTTGTTTGTATTCGTGATGCCACTCTCTCCCCTTTTTTATTGAATAGTTAAATTTGCCTTCAAATCAGATTGATAGATGAGAGGGAGGGTGGGGGTGCGGGATAGGTCAGAGAGAAAAAGAAGATGGGACGTCTCCAACTTTCTGGGTCTCTCAATGCTCAGATGAACTCATTAGAAGTTAATTAATCACAGGTATCGATCCGTTGTCACTCTTCCTCGCGCTCGGCTCCACTAGATTCCGGGGCTCAGGTTCTGCTCACCCAGATGAAATGCTGCGTTCTCTCGTCTCCCACCCCCCTTCCTGGCTGGGCTGTGGTAATCATTCTGGCGCCACGCTGCGTGTCAGTGTGTAGCCTGAGATGGCAGATCCGTTCCCGGGATGTGGGACAACCAATAGGACTGAGGTCTGGTTAGGATGAGACCTTAATTGAGTGTTAATGCAGTAGAGATTTCTATGATGTATCACATCATTTCACACCAAACAATCCATATTCGCCAGTCATCCATCTGGGAGCAACAGCATTTTGCGGAAACAAAAAGCACCCTCTGGCGGCCATGACAGACGTGTAGTCTCTACACATTTCAATGAACACAATTAATCCTTGTGTTTTCTGATTCAAATTTAGCTGCTGGCTTTTCAGCTTTAACCATGTGTACCTTATCACACTTCTCTTCTGTTTCTAATTTAATTAAAAATGATGTCTACTGACTCTAACAATTGATGTCCATCAACATTGTCTTTTAAGTCAGTCAATGTGCCAGCTCCAGTGGACTCCCTGACAGAGAAGCAATCCGTGGTTGAGTTCACAAAAGTCCGCCCCATGACTCCAACAAGATTGGGAGTTGGGATTGTGCAAGTCTAAACTGAACTGAGTCAAGTGTACGTAATTCAAAACATAATTCAGATAAATGGATCATTAGCTAAATTCTCAAGTGAGGCATAGTACTTGACCAAAAACTAAGCTGCTACTTAAAATGAAAAAAGGGCAGACATTGCATGCATAATCTAGTTCTTACTTCTGTTCTAACCCATTTTAGGTAATGTCTGGTAGTTATTTCTTCATTTTTTACGGGCTTTTCCTTCGCTGATCAGATAAAGCGTGGGCAGCATTCAGCAGTGCAAATGTACCAGTACAGGTATCTTCCCTCCAACTGGAAGGCAAAATTGAATTACAGTAACTCTTCGCAACATCCTTAAAAATGCAGTGGGTGCTATGTGCAGCTGTTTGGGTATTAATGTCTGAATTTGCAAATGCATTCGCTTTTAAATCATGAACTTGACCCATATTTCTATGTTCCTTTATTTATTACATAAGAGGTAATAAAGTTATGTTTTGTCTTGAAAATCCAATACTGTAGTTTTAATGGTGTTGCCGTTTTATGTGTATTTACCTTTTGTTAATTTATATAATAGAATTAAGGCAATTTTGGAATGAAATATTCTAAAGGTTAGGGCATGGTGGAGTAAAGAATGATGAGAAAGACTTATCATCATTTAACTTTGCAGGTAAAATCTCGAGGGGGCTTCAGTTGTGTCACTGTGTCCCAGTTCTGGCAGCCTCTGAAGGACTCAGCCCACAAAGCTGGTTCCTTCGGAGGACATGAAGGCCAGCTGAGCCTGCACTTTATTCACAAAATTAGAAATTAGACCATAACTAATGCTGTGTTTTGTCAGTGTGTGAAGTCAAAACTCTTCAAGTTTATCACCAGGATGTTGCCTTCAAGTGGACGACAAAGTGAAAATACCAGTGCAAATTGGTTTCCTTGATGCCTTTTGTTACAATATGAGCTGTATCGTCTAAGCTAAACGTATGTGTCTGTGCTGGAGACTGGAGAGAAAGCTTTGTGTTTAAAAGTCTTGATTTCAGCTCTCAGTACTTTTGTAGCATCTACCTGGTTCTCCGTGGTTTGGAGTTTAATTTGACTTCCTGTTTATACTTTCAAATATCAGCCTTATTTGACTGTTCACTGAACACGTTCAGCTGTAATGCAAACCAAACCTTCCCTGCTTTTGCTGCTTCACACTGGTGAATCGACAGGATGTTTTTATTGTGAAGACGAAATGCAATGTGGCTGTCTCCAAGTTAGCTGTTCGCTCTAATCAACCAGATATGGAACATATTGTGAACTATTTGGCACACCTCCACCAAGTCATCAAGGTAAACAAATAAAAACAACACTTGCATCCTGACAGTGCAGCTAGACTGAATCTGCGCAATGAACCCCCCTACTATGGAAAGATCCTACAAATCTGCCATTTGTCGCTCAGAATATTTACAAAATCTGACCTGAGTCTGAAAAAAACTAAGTCTAACACTTAATAATGTTCTTCTGGTTTATTTTTACAGATTACTGAAAGTATTGCAGTTTTCAAGTGAGACATTTTTAAAACCATTTTGATAAGTGCAGTATACGGTGTGTGTGTGTGTGTGTGTGTGTGTGTGTGTTGGGGGGGGGAGTGTGTTTCTGAAGGAGAAATTGCTTTTGTCGGCAGACTGACCTCGTCTTGGTTCAATTCGCCTCAAAAATATGTCATCTACGTATAGACTGCAAATAGTTTGGGGGTTTGTGTTAAACCCCATTGCACTGAACCCAGTAGTACATGACACACACACACACACACACACACACACACACACACACACTTTAACATGTTTTTTTTCAATAGTCCGATTAACCATTCAGCACTATGTAATCTCTAGTCTTGGGGGGCTGCAGTGGGCAGGTGAGGGTCATTGTTCCATGTGTGAACGGCTGTTTTAGCCACTTCATTTGCTTTGCATTCTCGCAAGAAGGGATCCACTTTTATTTATTTATTTTGCTGACATTCCGTTGCACCGGGGTAAAACTTCTAGTCTACATCTCAGGAGAGTGCAGAGTGGATGTAGCTGGAAATAGAACTGTCTGTGTGCTCGGTGCCCTCAGTTCAAGAGCCCATAGTGCTGACTGCTGCCATTTTTTGCTTCTTCTTTTTTCTTTCATACCACAAGGGGGGAAAAAACACCCCTCACCTATTTGGAGTTAGGAGAATGAATATATTTTTTGGTCTGGTTTATTTGGATCTGCAACATAAAATGAGATTCAGGCTCTAACAGATGGTTTGAATCAGAAAAAGGAGTTTAAAAAAACAGAGTTAAGCATCTTTTTCCCCAATCTAACACAGCTATATGACAGGACAGGTTACCCAATGGACTTGTGATATTTTAGATGTTTAGTCATGTGTGCCACAGCAGCTATTAGCTAATTCATATTTCATACAGTAAACAGTCAGTGAGTGTCAGCAGACCGTCCTTAAATTCAGCTGCTTAGTGTTCTACAGTGGAAAATAGATTGGCAAAGCATGTTGTCGATCACATATTGCTGTTAACTGTTGAAGCAGTGTTTTTTTTTATGTCCACAGCTCTGGTTATTCTGAGTAACTCCCAGAAGTGAGCATTGCACCTTCTCTGGATACCAGGAGGTGAAAAGAACACAGAGGAAATGGAACTTCACCTGCCTCAGTCTGAACTTTCATTATTTGAAGATCATCTCTTCTGTGTATCCTGGCTTATCTCAGAACACCTGTAGTACTAATATTGATTGTGAAACACAAGTAACGTGTGTTGGGTTATTGTTTGTGTTTCTTTTTTTTCAACTCCCTACAAATGTCTTTACATGTTATTTTGGATTCCAGAAAATAACAATTCTAAAACCCTAAAAAAAAATCTTTACACAATTTTTGGATTTAAAATTCACACTGAAACCATTTTTGAAGAGGGATCAGTCATGCTTCTTGTTTTTATCCTGTTTCATCCTTTTGAATTGGCTTGTGTCCTGTATTGTTCTGTCTATATTTTCTTGTTCTGACTTTTGTGCTTTAATGTACCTGTTGTAGAGTTTGTGTTTTCTACGGTCTCTTGTGTATATGTTGCTGAGTTTTATGTATTTTAAAGGCTCATCTAAGGATGGGCGTTGCAAATTAGCTTAGGCTAAAATGCTGTGGTTGTTTGATGCTACATCCCTATACATTTTTAGTTTCAAAAAACATTTTTCTTATTTTTTTTACCACAAATACAGTTCTATAATACAAATGAATTTGAAGACAGCATCATTGTTACGGCTGTGTGTGCTGTATGTCCCTTTTTCTCTGCCCTCTCAAGTTCTGCCCAGGTATGCTACATCTTTATTGCTCAATTAGGTGCACCTGGCCTGGGAATGAAGCGCTTAAAAGCTTAGAGGAGACAGACTCCTTGTTCTTGCGGCCTTTCAGCCTGGGATTTTGTGTGGCTATTGTGTTTTGTGGCAGCCTTGGTTTTGTATCTTGGTTGTTAGTATGTTTTGTGTTAATAAATTCCATGGCTTAGGTTGTTTTTAAGAAGTTTTCTGTGGTTGATTTGGGTCTGTGGTGGAGTGGTTATAACGGGGGTTGGTCATAAAAAACTGAATTAAACCCCAAACTCACGTGTAGTCGACAAGAATCATTTCTGCAATAGGAACAATTAAATACATTTTGAAACAACTTCAAGGTTACAGACAGGATATGGGCTGGTTTATTTTTGGTACGTTTTATTTAGGATCCAGGCAAAGAGGTCTTAAAAATGAGACATGTCATTGTCCTAATGTATGCAGAAAAATGTCATTGTAAGTCCTTCTTACTAGTCTTTTAAAGTCTGCAAATTTACATCTAAATTTAGCCTTAATATCTCTGAACTCAATCATAAATGCCATGGATTTGGGATTATAAGATAAAAATGATTTGGTGTCGTTACACAAGCGTTCCAAATTGGCCCCTCATATTCTCACAGTCAATTGTGTCTTTCAGAGAAAATAGAGGAATACCACAACATAAACATAGTCTTGTCTTATAATACAGCACAACAGGAAACAGCTTGAATCTTACTTGTACTATGTGCTCTGCTCATTTCAACACAGCTGATTGCTGAATTTGTCTACCGGTTTTTCAATACTGTCAGATAGTGACCCATAATCCTCTTCACAGAGCAGGAAATGATTATGTGCAGCTTGATGTCGATGTTATATTATGTATTATTTTTACAATCTCATGCTTTTGCCAACAACATGCAAGAAGGTATTGTTTATTGTTACTACTAGGCATAGGAAGTACAGGATTATTATATAGCTTAGGGTTAGCAGTTATTGGGTTAGAGTTGAAAAAAACACTCCAGTTGTGTTGCTGGAAATCCATCCCCTTCCTCTCCAACCACTTTCCTTTCCTCTGCTCTATTTCATTGTCAGTACACTGCCTGATAGTAGTGAATTCTCCAGCAATCCCTTTGTGGTTATAAAAATGCACTTTACATGGGCCGTGTTATTTCCTTTATATACATGACGCTAATTTCACTAAATGTTGCAGGACCAGGCTCCATTAACTCTTTATACTGTTTTACATGGGTCATTAGGTTCGGACTCCAACCTTGAAAGATACGTTGTACAGAGTCTTCAAACCCATTACCTCATTGTCTACTCGCACTTGACTGATTAATCCTCCTCTGTCTCCTGCTCGTGAAACTCGGGTTGCTTATTCCCAGGTATCCAGGGGTGACTGGCCTTGAGGCAGTGCCATTTCCCTGGGTCTAAATGGCCAATTAGCTGAGACCTTGGGAACCACAGTAAGGCAACCATAAGTAATTAGCCATTGACATTTTGGCTGCTACAGCAATGGAATAGTAGCCTGATATTCAGACTGAATGACCATTTCCCTGAATCGTTAAAGAACATTTGAAATGTGGGGTGCGATTCAGAGCTCTGGAACCGGGCTAATAGAATTGTTAAGGTGTGGCCAGTGAGATTGATCAATGCTTTTTCATCAATAATTTGACATGTTTATCTTTCAGTGACACCTTCTTGAAAGGATTTCATCTGATAAAATTTGAGCAATTCTGTCAGTTCATACTTGGTAGGAGATTAAAATGGTAGCTTCCGTCAGGGGTTTTAAACTTTATAATGCAGACTCATGCATGATGGACGGCATTAAGCATTTGGAACATTAAATATAGTTCAGTGTCTCTTCTCTTGAGATGGATTATGATTATGATGTATGTATTAAAATGCAGCTATATCTCATTATACATCAATCTGCCAATCATTTTCTTGATTTGTTCATTAGTATGAAATATAAAAGTGTCAAATACGTATAGCGTAATGTAAAGTGATTTCATGAAATAGTTTCAGTCCTTAAGATATTCATCAACAAGTGAGAAGCTTGAACTTGGGGGTTTTTTCCTGAAAAAACTAATTATTCATTTACAAAATAATTAATAGTTAATAGTTATTTTTATGTTAACTCACTACTGGATAAACCAACTAATAGTTTTTCACTATAATTTATTCCACTGTATGAATCATGGATCCCAAATAATGGATCCATATATTGTTTTCCAAGTCTCATTGGCCACTTTGGAATGCTAGCTAAAAGTCCAATTTGATGTCAGCTTTAAATCTTATGCTGTGTCTCAAATCGCATACTTCTGTACTTACACTTAATATTTCGAATGCATAAGTGTATTTGTCAAATATGGCAAAATGCAATGTACTATGAGGAACCCTGCACACTTCTCATCCTCAATGGTCACCATCTTGGGTACGTAGTGGAAGGGGAGGACCACCAACCTATGAAAATGGCACCTGTGGTTGTGACTGCTTTGGCTAAATGTTAAAGCACATTCATTTTTTATGAATTTTAATACAACTGAAGTCAAGTCAGCAAACAAGCTGTTGATATGATGATGTTGATTTGGTATTTTAGTGTGCGGCAATTGCGGTAAAATGTTGGCGATAATGCTCGGCCCAGTTGCAATCTAGAAAGAAGACAGTCAAAGGTTGCACTCGACATTTCTGGTAAGCGCATAACACTAGTATTCGATTTGACTGTCAACATGAACGCACTACACAAGTCACGTGTCACAGTGCACTGCATGAAGTACGCGATTTGAGACGCAACATTCATCTTTTTACGTTTACACTGAAATTGTCCACTGATGAGTTGCTTGTTCCAGTGTCTTGTGGCACAATGGGACAAATCTGATTAAAGCTTTGTACTGTGTGATTGATATGATGGGATCATGTCACAATCATGTCTGGTTATTGGCAGAATTTCTTCCGCTCTGTCACACAATGGTTACATCTACACAATCTGCATTAGATCTGCATCTTGTCAGTACTCTGCATATTCCACAGGAGGGATGGTGCGCACTAAATTAAGATGAGCAACAGGAACCCCATACCATTAGCTTAAATGTAATAATAATGGCTGCAGATGATGCTAAGAGCTAACCTGAGTTTATACTTATAATATATATATATATATATTTCTACAAATAGAATGCAGAAAAAAGAAGAAGAATTACATTTCAGGCTTCATCTCTGAGTATAGTTGTGAACTCGACGTCCAGTCAGTGAGTCAAGAGCTGTGACAGGCTGAGTGGCGGTGTAAATCTACCTTTTAGTAGAACGGCAACAGCCTGCCTGTGACCTACATTCTCACAGATGGACAATAACAGCAGAGAGAATATTGTGGAATTAAAAGCAAGCAGGGCAATTTTATCAGGACGCCCCGGCTGTGGGTATGCTCAACGTTCTTCCAAATCTCCGGGGACAATCACTCATATTACTTGAGGCAGAGGATGATTTTTGTCAGGCATTTCCTGTCTCAATAATACATCTATTGTTATTTTTGCTATGCTATGAGCAGAGAGGTTTGGAGGCCGAGTAAAAATATTTCAAGGCTTTCAAAATCTATTTTTCATGAGCTTCATGGCCTCCAGAGAAAATGGCTATGGAGGTACTGTTCGTTTTAGTAGGACAAATGTTCAAAATATTTTGGAAGCCTAAAAACCTAAATTGCACTTAAGAACAAAGTTTGAATGCTAGCTAATAAAGTCAGTACAGTGCTGCCATCACCATGGTCCGTGGTTATTCTTGAGAAAAAAAAACTTGCAGTTGCAGTCAAAAGCCCCAAAAGGAACATGAGCATTTGTAGAGCATGATATTGATATCAGATATTGTAGAAAGTTCCCTGCAGTTTTACGATGTTGTGATAATGCAGTTACTACACAAATTGTTGTTCACATCTACCAACAGGACCAAACCAGTATTATAATAATAATAATATGACCGACAATGATTTATGGTCACCACAAACAAAATCAAATTATGCTCATAAATTCCCAATAGGGTTTTTCTCCACGTGGTTTTCCCTGTTTAATATGGGAGCAGTATAGATCTGATGGGTGGTCTTAGGAATTCCATTGTCGTAATTTTTAACAGTGTGTGCAGAGAGAAATGCTATAGATGGAGTGTTTAGCTACATAGCCTTAATCTGACAGTACATCTTGTTTGTTTTACAGTGATGGTTGACAATCAAGACTAGTATAATGGGTGCAACCCTTCTATTAAGAAAATAATACCTTACCTTCGAGATAGATTTTTCTCCATCTTTATTACTTCAACAGCTCTGATTTCCAACATGGATTATATTTATTGGTATTACTGAACGCATAACCGATTCAGATAATATCAAATGTTGGGCCGTTCTTAGCTGAGCTTGTGTTAGAGGAGACACAATGTAGAGAATAAGTAAGCGAGGAGGAGAGAAGGATAAAGTGTAGCAGCCACAGTCTCATCTGTAAAACACCCAGGTGGCATTTACCTGACAGCAGGGCAGTGGACAAGTATAGAGCCTCCGCCTCCCTTATAATCTCCATCTCTCGTGTTTCCTCCTCCTACTTGTCCTCTTTGTCTTTCCTTTTCTGTCTGCACCAATTGCCCCCATCTTCATCCTCCCCTGCCTCCCCCAAACTCCTCTCCACCACTGTGCCACTATTCCTGATCAGCTGCACCGCAGGCGAGGGCGCTGTCTTGTGGAAGACGTGCGTGATAAATGAAGATCCAGACTTCTACTACAGAGGGGGCCCTGGAGCTCCGGGGGGGGCTAAATCACCACCATTGATTGTGCAGCTTCAACGCACTGACAAAAGGCCATGATCACTCATCTTGTTAAAAGCGGATTATAGGCCTGTTTGTATCTTGTTACACCCATAAAGATTTTTCTTCCTCCCTTTTCTTTCCCATTTTAACACATTAACTGTTTTTCTTTGGCCTAATTTGCTGAACGGATAATCCTCCATGTTAGGTTTTTGTCTCCAATGGAACTATGGATTTTAATGCTGTTTAGCATTGTCTTCTACTGAACGGCTGACGGTGTGAAGATGGGCTGATTCATTAAGTGGCAGCTTTAATTTTTCTGGCTGCTAAATAAGACGGGTATTGTAGACGTGTTGTTTAGCTCTTGGCTTTTTGTTGTGACAGAAAGATTATCTATTCTGCACATTCGCAGAGCTCATGCAGACCACCTTTCGAACTCCTAGGGATTAGGATGATTTCATCATCAGAGTAAGGTATTACACAATGTGTAGAAAAATAGACATGATGGTGTGACGTTCATGGTGCAGGGCTGAGCCATGTGCATAATGATTTATAAGAAAATTTGACGCGATGGTGTACTGTTTGTCTCTTGGATTGTGTCATATCCATAATAATTTAGCTAGCTGTCCAAGATAGAATGACACACGTGTGAATGTGTACGCTTAGTGGGGAGCAGGGGTCTAATGACATATCACTGCCAAATCCTAAACTCTCTTGTACAGAACCCATTTACCTCCTTGAGCTTGTGGTCCAAGAGTCCTCAATGCAAATGACAAATAAATCACAGAGAAAAGGAAACAGCAGGCCAATCTGTTTGTAAATAAATCTATTTTACAGAAATGTAAGTGGCTGATACATATAATTGCAGCCAATGGAAGTTAATCTTTCCTTTCACAAGTCCCGCTGGCTCTCACCATGACATAATCGTTAAAGAACTGAGAAATATTAAGGCATACCTTGCACTGAATGCCGTACACTGCACATCATCTAACAAGAGTGGAAATGTTATTGGATTATATTAAAGCAGTGATGTGAAGTCGCCATACTGGTTTCATTTTAAGAGTGAGTAAATTCAAGCTTATAGCAAACAGAAAAGGTGTAATTTAAGTGTCACTGGTCTTACAGTAACTCTAATGGCTAGCACTATAAATCATAGGTTGAAATTCTGCACCAGAGTTCTCAAGAAATTAATATAATGTGCATGCTGTATACACACACACTCACACACACACAATGAAATGCAAAGGCTGAATTGACATGAAATTGATAAAGTCAAAAAAGGACTGTAAATCAAAATAAAGGCAAACATAAAGGTCCCATACTGATAAGTTTCATGGGATGATTATTTAATTGTACTTGCTGTATGGCAGCCACATCAGCCCTTGGTTATGGTTTTCTTTCTAATGAAGATTTTCTGATGTCGAGCAGATAGGAATCTTTAACTACTTAAACGTGTATGAATATGTGTATAGAATCATTCCAAGTGAGGGTTTGAGGAGAGACGAGAAAGCAGATGGTGCCAAGAAAGTTAACTGTAGCAATCGAGCAGTGTTATACCCACTGGTCAACCTGCTGCAGGCTAGACTCATCTAGTCTAGCCAGGTTCCAGATGTCTGAATCACCACCCACATTTTAAAATGAGTTTAATAAACAGATCTGGTGTTGCTCTGGTGAATAGTTTTTTGCTGTCTCAAGCTCTATGAAACAACTTAAACTGGAGAAACCGAGGCTTTTTAGGCTGGTGTTTACACCATCAGCACCAGAGCAAGTCACTACACAATCAGATCAAAGTGATCAATGAGAACATTGTTTAGCTTGTGTAGATCACCACATGTATGCCTGTTCTTTTTATCTGCAATAAACGTGTTTTATTGATTGAGAGGTTTTAATAAAAACTACAGAAGTGGCAGGGTACTATTTAATGATGCAGAATTGTGTCATTTGTATAATGATATATGACTTTCTTTCCAAGACCGGTTGAAGGCACACATGTTAAGTGCAAGTTCTGGGAAATAGGGGTCTAATGGCAGATCACCGCCAAATCCTAAACCCTCTGGTGCATAGCCCATTTACCTCCTTGAGCTCTTTGTCCAAGGCAAGCACTCAACACAAACAAAATGAATCGCAGAGAAAATGGAACCCCAGTATGTTGGAGCCACTGGTACACAAATCCATTGTAGTGGAGTGGAAGTGACTGCTCCATCTAATTACAACCAATGGAGGTTAATCCCTGCTTTTGGGGGGAAAAAAATAATAAAATAAATCATTCTCGGCCGTGCTCTCCCTTAGTGTACCTACTGCATCTATCATGTCTAGAAATATGTGCCAACAACGAGGATATCCATCCCACCTTTTAACTGCAAAGCCTCATTCTGCTGCTTAATCCCAAAAAACGACATCCATTTAGAGGCCTCAGCCTCTGTGTCAAAACATATCACTTTCTGCTGATTGCAAAACCATTTTAAATAAACTATCATGTAGAAGGGTTGTTATATATTTGTGAAATATTCCAAATTTGTCATCATGACCCAGATTGTGATTTAACTGCAACTGTTTCCCTTTGATCGGCTGATTCTCACTTATTTAATGTCTTTTAACAAGCCCTTAACTGGACTATTACATGTTAAGTTAGCATAACATCTACTCGGTCACTCCTAATCTGCTCATATTGTATTAATATTTGAATGATCTCCAGATTTGTATTGAGTGTTTTCAGATAATTATTTAGATATCTGAATAAATGCCATCTCCAGCTTTACAGATGGCTGAGGATGCCAGTCCCAGCTATAATCATCTCACAGGGGAGCTTTTAAATGACTGTGCCCATGAACAATAAGGCAAGTCAAACTAGAAGAGCTCAACAAGATTGCATGATTGATGATGTGTTTTCCCAGCAGTGTCTTGGGAAATGAAGACCTCTTTGAGGGAAATATTTGAATTAAATGTACTGACTCGCGGCATATGGAGTCAACCATGCCAAGAGTTATGTGAGCCCAAGCAACTCCCCTTACGTTTCACAGATGCAGATGCTGCACTGTTGTTAAATGTGATCCTGTGGTTCTGGTTGGTTTTCCACAGTATTTTACAACTGATGTTATAAATGTACTGGCTTCCAGAGCTGAGTTTCAGTCAGAGATGTGTTGGAATGTATTGCAAAGGGTTACAACTGTACAACCCCTTGTAATAAATAGGGCCCTGCTATATCAGGGAGCTGCTTCCAGCGGCAACACGAAATCTACTGGGAGGATTAACACTTACACATTATGCTAACACATAATGTTGCAGAATCAGATTACTGTAAACATACATGAACATTAGATCTTAGCATGTCAACAATACCAAAGTCTCAATCGTGTAAGAAGGAGGATGAGACTTTGAGGCAATGGCATGCAATCAGTGTTGGACTTAGGAATCAGCAGAGTCATAGAACTGACAGTTTATAGAGATCTGAAGTCCTGGGCTAGCTCCACTAGCTTCTATAACTCAACCTGTCATTAAGCATGTGTTTTATCTGTCTTTCTAATACAATAATGCGTCTTCCTGTTCTTTTGTTTCCATATTGTCACATCTCCTATTAAATATTTAAGCAATGCTTACTTTATGAGCATATAAAAAGCTACAGCTCCCATGAAAAATGTGCCTTACTGCATAGTATGTACTTACTGTACATAACATCATAGTATCTTTGGTTTTGTCGCACTCTTCTAAAGTAATTTTACTAACCTTTTAGCTGTAGTCTGTGTTTTTTTTTATCTACACCCTTCAGTTGTATCTGTTATGCTGTTATTATAGACATGTTTGAAGTAACTGCGACCCCTCAACTCATCCATGGACAAGTATCTTTGTTGAGCCGGGACATTTAACCTGCAAGGTCTAGGGCTTAAGGGAAATGGTATTTGTTATAATCCAATGGGATTTTGAAGGTATGCCATTTTCTTCTTTATGGTACAGACCCCGGACGTTTCACTTCAGCTCTCCATTTCCACTTCGCAGCTGACACCAAACAGCAGACGTACAATGTCAATGCTCTGCCTGAATTACTAAAAACACATCTAATGTCTAAAAAATCTGTTCATATACAATTGGCAGTAGTGAATACATTTTGTAGGAAATGTGATGTCATCTGGATTACGTTCACCTGCCACATTGTTCAAGTGTGACAATCCTGTAGACTCAAAGAGAAATTTGGGGTGGATGGTGGGCCCTACAAAGCTTTATTCCCTGTGTTACTAATAGAATACTTTATGGTACGGTACAGCAAATCCTGATGGCTAGATCGCTGATGCTGATGCTGAGCAGGGGAAGTCGGAGGTGTAATATTTTTGCAAAAGATTAACGCGCAAACCAGACGTAGCACGTTAACAGCTGTAAATTATTCTGACAGCGTAGAGGAGCAGATGTCATGTCTATTGACAACTTCTTTCACACCACAGATGCACGGAAATACACACACACACGCACACACACACACAACGGGATTCAAATGAAGTGTGAACTACTGAAATTCTGTTTCTCTGTATGCTAAAACAGCAGGAGACACAGAACATATTGTGTATGTCAGACAGAAATGACAACAGTGTAGAAACAGTGGATGGGAGGGGACTCTGGCTTATTGCAGCTGTACTTATTACTGCTGAGGGAAAGATACAGTATGTTGATAAGTCCAGCAGGGCAGTACTGTGCAGAGCACAGTGGAGCTTGTGTGATTTATCCAGAAGACCATATGTGAGGCAGATTAAAGTACCAAACCACCAGATTAAAAGACTGCTATCCTAGCTGTAGCCGAGGTTTAATGAAGAAAACGTGACGGCTTCTCTTTTTAAAGGGAGAGAGCAATATGTTACAAGCCCCCTGACTTGTTGTTAGATATGTACGATACAAAGATGAATGGTTTCAGGGATTTCTAGATTTCTAGTGAGAAAATGAAGCAGGGATTGTGGCAATAGGTGGCTTTAAAGTGGTTTAAATTAATTTTTGGACCCCCCTTACCAAGGTCTATGGAACAAGGATTTAACAAAAATGGCTTCCTTGAGGGAGTGACAAAGGGAGGGCTGTAGTTTGTTTGCTGCTTTTGCTAAGCCTATAAAGTGTTCACAGTGGCTGTCAGTGTTGAACACTCACAGGGGTTTTGAAAAGCACTTCCTGTTGTGCTTAAACCCGGTGAGACATCAAATATGGCTCACAAACTTGAATGAATTAAGCTGCTGTGTCATTTAGAGGGTTTCTCAAAGCTGCACCACAGTCCTCTGACTGTGGATGAGCTGAACCTGAGCCAAGTGGTGAAAATCCTCATTTAAATGTGCCTTCAAAATGGAACAGCAAAACCAAAACCACTTGTAATGCATTGCTGAAATAAAGTGAGAAAATGCATCCTGAATGTTAATTGACAGTTTGGCCACATTAAGGAAATAACAGAAGAAAGCTGGTGACAAACAAAAGGTCTTACAAGCTCCGTGCGCTGTCCACGTTTAATTAAAGAAATGGTGTTACAATTTGATTGCTGGGGATCTGTATCCACGCATCAATAAGGTCACCCATGCTTCTCATTATATTATATATTGATGTCAATCGCTGGACTGATTCGTATCAAAGCAAGCATCTTTCATGAGACAATATCTCTCATGTATCTATCTTTGAAGTTTTACCACCTTTCCTGTCTCCTCATTGATACCATCAGACAGAGCTGCTGCTGCTGCTTTTTCTTTTTTTACTCGCTGTCATGTTCCTCTCAACCCTGTTTTTCTATGACTCCTGAACCATCACTTAGACCATGCCCTAGAATAAATGTATCAGGTCACATTTGTTTACATGGGATACACATCATTCTATGGCAAAAACCTTCCAGGTGGCACATGTTTCAGACAGCCAAACACACATTTGCTTAATGACAATGTTTTTATCCTGGTTAAACTGATTCTGGCCTAATCAGAATTTATACATGGCATTCATTTAATGAACCTTTCTAAAAGCAGACAGTTTTACTTGTCAAACATGTTTAGATAGTAACATTAATAATGGCTGCATTGCATTTAATTGTGCCACTACTACTACTACTACTACTACGAGTGCCTGGTATTATTAATGTTGCCTACGTACGTTGGCTCACACATATGGGACCAAGCCATCGCTAATGTTATTAGTTACACCTGTGCTTTTCTGGCTATGACATGTCAAAAATGTCTGCAGTGAAGAAGAAAATCGTTTGAGCTTGACTGAGGGGAAATTAAATCTTAGAGTGCTTACACTCAAGTTTCAGTGAGCAGTCAGAAAAACATTTCAGGAGTAGCTACGAGTAGCTTGCACTCTTGTCCACAGGCTGACCTGCAAACCTACACAGCTAAAAAGAGAAACCCTGTCTTAGGTCAAATTTGCCAAAATCCTTCTTGCAACTCACAGCACAGTGTAATCTTGTTCTTCTCATCTAAGGTTAGGCATCGTGCAAACACATTGTGGCTATAATTGTGCACAGCTCAAAGAAAGCAGTATTAGTTAGTTGGGGAACTAACCAAGAGAAGAAGGGCTAATAGAGAGCTGATGTTCAGATAGCCAGTGTCAACAGTTAAAATTATTAAGAGTTGAAGTTATTAACTTGCTTCATTAGCAACTAATTAGCATTTTATGTTCTTCCTAAAACCACATCAGTGCAGTCAACAAAATAAACCAGCTAAAAAGACACTACGACACACTTAGTTCTTATTGACTCTGGAGGAAAATTAGCAGAAACATAGTTACTCACATAATTACTAACCAGATTTATAAAGATTTTTTTTAAATATTATGAATATTTATGTGATTAACAGGTTCCACTTAATTTGTATGAACAGGGCGACCCTCCGGACTCATAATCCACCCTACAGAATATTCAAATCAGAATACAGTCAGTTTCAGTATGTCACCACTATCTTCTTTCTGCCTCACCGGTTGCATTTTAGATAGAGAGCCCAATAGTGATGGTGATGATGATATCAGAATAGTAACACAGACTAAATGTGAGCGTTTTACTCAAAAGACAACATTTCTTGCACTGCATTCTGTGCTTTTGAGGAATAAAGAAATGATGATTCCCGCTGCTTCTGTGGTGGATTTCTCCCTGTGTGACAGTCAAACATCAGTGCAAAATGATGACACTAGAAAGAAGACTTTGCTCTTTGATATCAAGGAAATGACACTGAAGCCTGACATTTACTATTCATGTTACAGATAAAAAATATTTTTGTCCATTAAACTTTATTTCTGATGCACTCAAAAGTTTTTGACATGACATTACATTATGATTGGTTATCCCCAGTAATAAGAAAAAACACACCACCAGATATCAACATAGAACAGAAAGTGATGCTATGTTGCCAACAGCTGTATTTTACCAGAGCGCAAATATTTTAAAGCAGATTGTTCCCTTTAAACAACCTGAGGGGAGGGCAAATGAGGTGTGTGTGTGTGTGTTTTGCATAACATTTCTTGGCTGGCATGAGGAGTTGCGTAACGCCAGCACAAGTGAGTGGTTGCTGCCCAGCCGTGAGCACATAAGGATTAGGAGAAACTCACCCTACAGAGATCTGGGTTAATTAAAACTGTTTTGGTGAGCTTGGTGACCTACCCAGCGAGATGCAAAGAGATGCCGGCTCCATCTGTTTAAGCAATGATAAAGTACACAGTCAATGACTTGGCTCAATGCATTGATATATATAAATACAGGCCGGATTGCACTGTTTTGGCAACAGTTTCACACCCTGCAGCTTGGCATTGCTCCTGTTTAGTGTAATCAGCATGACCAAACTGAGGATCTTTACGGATTGTAAATCCCTTTGAGGGAAAATTTGTGATCTTTGGCTATATAAATAAAACTGACTTCATATTAAGTACAAAGTGTTTGTATCATGCACAGGTAGCTTACATGTGGGTGATGTAGATTTATGCCTATAAAGGCCTACCTAGTGAGGCGGTAAGTATGTATTGATATGCAATTGGAAACATATTTAGATTCTTAAGTTAAGAATTGTACTTAGTAATACTACATACGAATTATTAATAAAAAGCATACAAGTTCATAGTATGCAGAATGGCAGAGAGTTATTATATATTAAGCTATTGTATTGAGTTATAATTACTGATACCATACATGTAAGCAGATTGTTTTCTTACATTTATGGGATGCAAGCACTATGTAAAACTGTTTTGGTAATTGTTATCACGTTTCAAAAATGTCAAATAAGACCATTTTAAAAGCCAACCTTCAAGGTCAACTGGTTGATATTTTAATCACTTTATATATATATATATATATATGTCATAACACATAGTAGCAGCAGCGCTCTAATATATCTACACCGCAGTACATACATACATACATACATATATATGTGTGTGTGTGTGTGTATGTATAGGTATATATGGGTAATTCTATCTATCACTATTTATATATCTATATACTGTATATAATCTAGTACAATATTTTATAAACCCATGTTTTATATGTATCCTTATCTGCTAGGTAGCTAGTAATTATAGCTGGCAAATATGTTGTAATTTAGAATGTACTTATCACCACTGCTGATAAAGTAGTATAAAAACTGAGAAGGAAAATGCATTGATGTGCGAGAGGGAGAGATAAAATTCAATGCACTTTTCTTTATATAGTGCCAAATCACAACGTAATCTCTTGGCATTTCTCATATAGATCAGGTTTAAGCTGCACTCTTAACTGTATTATTTACAGAGACTTAGGCGACAGGGGCAAAGATAAACTCCCTTTTAACAGGCAGAAACCTTGAGTAGAACCAGGCTGTGTGGTGGGCGGTCATCTGCCTCGACCGGTTGGGGCAGCGTAGCAGAATGCAAGTTCCAAAATGTGCACTATGAGGAATGAGGTCACGATTATGGAAGGTATTAGGAATAGAATGTGGTTGGACTTTTATATCATGAAAAGTAGGTTTATTTATCTAAATCTGTCCATGTTAGCAGCCATTGGGAATAGAAATATGATGGATCTTGTATTCTGCCCTGGATGAATTTCAATTTGAAAAGCAGGCATACGCATACTTCTGCTGGATCTCTCTCTCACACACAGATAAACTCGGCCCCACTTTGCATCATTTTTGCCTATGTCCTTCAGGTTCGCCTGCTTCTCTCTGTGCTGCTCTGCTACCTCTGCTTCTCGCATAGATCCTCCTCCCTGTCTGTCTCCCTTCGTAGCACTCAGTGTTCTCTCACACAAATTCTCTCTGTCTGTCTCTTTCTGATTCTCTCTCTGATCTCTATCCTCCTGAGCATGTCTTGGAGGCGGATTGGCTGCAGCCAGCCAGGCAGCTGTGTGTTGTTGGTCGTGTGCCACCACAGAGGCGCATTGGCTAACCCACTATCTATTTGTTTAGAAGAATTAAAGGATGCACTCTCTCCAGGGACCTCTGGCCTCTGAGTCGCCAGCAGGGGCCCATATCAGAAATTGCACTCAGTAAACACACACACACACACACTCAGAAGTAGATAGATAGAAGTGGATTCACATAGAGAAAAAACTGATAATCTTTGGAATGATCATCGCATCCGATTCCCCACCCCTGACTACTGCATCGTGTTGCAGGACAGGGGTGGGGGTTACACGTGGGCTTTTGAGGTAGTTCTCACGGGTTCCATTATACTTACTACTTGACTGCCTTCATTTTTTTCCTCTCTGTGCTCATGGGGGACCAGAGGAATGATTCAATATCCATTCTGCCACGCAGTGTGCCCTGCACGTTAATGCAATCCATTTTCTGTTTTCTCCAAACGCTTTTAGTTACGGTGCAGTGGGGAAATTGGTTTCCCTTCTAGCTGAATCATAGACTGCACATGCATATGTATAACATGGCACGACATAAATATGATTTGTGCAAACTTAAGTGGGTGAAAAAAGTAGCTGTGTACCATATCTGTAGCTAAATGAGAAAAATGAAAGTGGCAATCAGATGCCTAATATGCTCTGACGAGGCTATTGGCTTGAAAATTGCCTCACTGCCGTTCCCTAGCTTAACTTAGATGGCTCTTTTGAATGTTTGTTTGTTATTTTCAATGTATGGACCAAAGCTTTCTGTATCCATAATGGGAGGTATATAACTAGCTTGGTGGGTTGTGGACCTAATTTTCTCCTGTCCATTCACCTTGACAATCACAGTCAGTGGGCTCAGCATACAGTCATGTTATTTGCTGTTCCCACGCTGTGAGCCATGTATGCATCGCCTGTTCAGCTGCTGGTGGGCAATGAGCTGAGAGCACAAAGGCTGATATCTGCTCGCCCGCCAGCAACTCTTTAGGGAATTGCATCACTTGGAGGCTAGCGAAGGTGAGATTTAATTCTGACAATAGACGAACAGAAACAACAGTTGTATTAACAGGAGTTCTGTAAAATGTGGCCAGTCGGCGTGACTTAAACATGCTGGGAAATAAAGCTGCATTTTTTACATGCAGGGCAGAGGGTAATCGAAAACACAGCTACAACTAATTAGCTGCTATCTTGTTCATTCCAGAAACTACACACACTCAATACATGATCCTGTTCCTTGCATAAACTGGTACTCTAGTGAAGTAGGCTACTGCTAAACTTTCTTTTTTCTACTTGACACTTCACTAGAAGTAATTATGTTGTATATTGGTGGAAAAGAAACAACCATCTATATCCATACAGCTGGAGAGAAAGGGTGAGACATATGGTTGGGCACTGACTAATCATTATTGATGGAGATTCACTTTCACTTAGCAACCGGATGGCTGGCTGACTGCTGATGCTTGGAAGGGGAGGACTGCACGTGAACAGCCAGTGGCTGGTTTTCACAGCCTATTGAGCCAATCAAGGTGACGGTGAGAATTCCTGCTGTCGGGGGCCACCGAAGCCTATGTGGAGTATGGGGTGAAAATTGGTCCTGTTCCACTGCAGTCATACCCCCACCACCACCACATACTTCAAAGCAGTGGGTCTGAGTAAAGTGGCAAGATTAAACTCTCTGTCATATCAGTATTAAACCACTCCAGAGTGAAGTGACTGACTGTCACAGCGCCAGCCATGGCGTCATTTTTAGGTTAATCCTAGGGCCTTCCTATTGTATAGGAAAACTTTTCTCTTCAAACATCCCAGTTTCTTTTGTTTTTACCTTCAAGTAGTATGAGGTTTGTCTCTCCTCATATTGCCACAAGTAAACGTCAATCTTCATTGAGGTAAGCATATGCATAAATCACGCGGATGTATTTACAGTGATGCATTCTCCTGCTTGTGTTGTTAAGTTTAAGCTTCACATTATTCCAGCGTGCTGCATACTCATGAATATTAACATCTCATTTTATATTTCATCCTTATTAACCCTGCATCTACAGTTCTCTAAAAGTCACCCTCTTCTCTGTGTCTTGCTCACCGACAAATCTGCACATTCTTATTGTTTACGTACAATTACACTTGTGCTGAATTTTTCTCTTTGCCTTTGTATATTTGTACGATTTTATGTATATGCATGCACTCCCAGCACACTTTGTGCCGTCTTGATTGTTTCTGAACACTTTCTGTTCACCTGTTGTGTGCACACTGTGAGGACCAGTGTGTGTGTGCTTTGTTGCCATCAGCATGTTTTTGTGCGTGTATGTGTGCAGGCCTCTGTGTTCACTGTGCACCGGAGCATAAAAGCATGTACCAGTTCAAGTCATGCTTCATCCACAGGAACATCTCTGCTGTGAGAGGCCTGTTGTGGCGGCTGTAAAAAATCCTACCTGCTCTCTGCATGTGGAACACAGTGCTGCACCCTGCACCCTACAGCATAACTGCATATTTAATGTATGAGAAATAGAGACTCAAGCTGTACATTTTGATATGTTATGTTCTTTAAATTTAACAGGTTGCTGTGCTGGTTGAAGTTCATGACACTGAAGGTCATTGAACAATTTAAACTGCTTTGGCTTAGCAGAAAAAGAATAGTATCATTTATCTTTCTTTTTTATGCCATTAAACTATAAAATACACTTCCTCTTGATCTTAAAACAACAAACTACATAAAAAATATGTATGTAGATATTATTACACATTGTTGAAGAGTATATTATATAAGAATGTATATAGAGTGGTATAGGACGTTGCTTGTCATTATCCTCATATTAATTGTATTTTTATCCCACAGCCGCACCGATTTTGTGAAAATGGAATTACATTCAGAATAAAAGTGGTTCATAAAAATATCTTAAGAGTTTGTGAAACCAAAAGCAACGTTAACTTCTGCATATTCTCTACTGAAAGTTGTTTTTATTCCTTTCTTAACCAGGTGGCAACCGTAGCTGTCACACTTTACTGTGGGAAGAAAGATCCCTGTCACAGAATATGTGACTCCCTTGAGACACGGCAAGTGCATTAACACAGAACACTGGGGGTTGTATAGAGTGATAATCCACCCCCCTAATCTATTTTGAGCAGAGACAGATATGCACTCGCACTCTGCAGCTGTGAAAGGATGATGTTTTGTAAAGTTTATACACCTTAACAAAGAACAGCAGCTGTGGTCATTGTGATTTATGTTGTTTACAGTATCGTGGAATGACAAGTTCTTACAGCAGAACAGAAACAGAAACTTCTCAAACCACACTGACTGCATGATCCACTTCTTTTGTGTCCATCCATGTCATCAAACAATAAAAACATTTCTGTATTTCCATGTACTTCTTCCGGCAGAACAGTGATGTGTCTGTTGCCATATTTTAGCAAAATGATAACGGGAACACACTATGTATGAAGGTAGAGGTGAATTATGATGTGGGGTGGTTTGGATGGACATCCCTATGTGCAGCAATGTCACCTTGCTGTGAGGGAACCCCCGCATCTCGCATCTTTAATTAGCTGAAGACAGTCAAAGAGCATCCCCCCCCTCCACTCCAAACCCTCCCCACCACCATCACGACCTGCTACCACTACCTCTGAGTCACAGGTACTGACAATCTCAATTTACCTTTCCACTCCGGTCGGTATTCAGTGCGTTGCGAAATTAAGGACCTGGGAATTACTCTCGGCGGGGAATAATGATGAGGCGGTCCTTATCAGGACATGGAAGTGTGTTTTATAATGAGGTCGTAAACATATGCTTGTGCCAGCGCAGCACCTACCCATCAGCTTAATTGGTTCGATGTGGAATCTCGGCTCTCGATGGTCCTCTCCAGAGGAGGAGGGGTATGTGGAGGAGGAAAGTGCGAAGGTGTGCTGTGACATTAGTGTGACGTTAGGCTGCAAACACACAAATACAAGTATAAAGACATCCACACAAAGATGATCCACATGTGTATTGGGGTTTTGCGGACACACATACACACTGCACTAACAAGAGAAAGCATCAGCTACACCACCAGCTACAGTAATTGGCACCTGCACGGACAATATTGAGGGTAAACAGGGTCCATTGTCTATTGTGCTTTGCCTTCGTGAATCAGTGTAATTGCTGAGCCAAGTGGGGTGCAAAAACTAATGAATTGGTCCAACAATTGACAAAGTATGATTTATGCATGTTTCTTAGCGTAATCAGTCTCGTCGAAGCTGGATTTGGTCCAGAGAGGAAAAGAATGAGCAGAGGTTAAATTGTGCTAACCTCTGCCTGCTTAGGAGCTAGTGGGAACAATTTGGCAGCCTGGAATAATATAAACGCCATTAATCATCACTCGGAAGTCACACATGTGGAGTGGAGGCACGCACTGGCGCACAGTCATGCTAACACTATCTGTCCATCTATCTACCATCTACTACATGCTCAACTATCCATGAATGAGACCAAACTGCAAAGAAAACAATAATAATATAACAACAATAATATTGTATTCTTCTCAGTGTCAAACTCTGTTGAGCTCCTGTCCGCATAATTAATGAGAATCCTGGTGCCAAAAACTGAGAGGAAAATTTGAATTTACTTTTACTTTTTGGCAAATTAAGAAGTCCAACTTATGCTCCTAACAGATGGACCCTTTGCGTCTTCATTGCTCATCTCTGGCAAGCTGTCCACTCTCTCGGTGCCCACGCATTCCCTGTCCTCCTCTACACCCAGATAGCCTGGGTAATAATGTGACGGTATTATAGGTACAGTAAAGAATAGGCAGATTATGAATATTAGCATGTCATAGCTCCCCTGCGCTGGCACTTATAAGAGCCTAGCTCTACGGCACAGGACTGATATTTAGTTTCCAGCCATCCGTATGAAAGCTCATTACAAGCTGAGACGCCACCACCTGCTAGTATTGACAGAGACATGGTGAGCCTGTGTGCCTAATCTAAAGTGTTAAAAGCCTGCAAATGTGCCATGACATTTTATTGCACATAAGCATACATTTGGTTAATTTGATATTACATTCCTTTAATAAACGGGTCTAAATGTAATCAATTTGGGCAGATGTGTTTATCAATTACAATTAGTGGCTAATTATTCATCAGAAGATTGCACCAACGAGATTTGTGTTCTGGGTGTGGCAAAAGATTTGGCTTTCTAAATGAAAAGGGAAAAAAATGCAACTGAAACAATAAATAAAAAAATAACGCTCTGTGAAAGTAGCGTATCATCGATTTTCTCCACCCTTCAATATGTAAAACTTAAATTGCTAAATGAACTCCTGCAGTAGTTGATAGGTTTAGTCATGAGAGCATTAAATTCAATACAGCTGCAATTTGGTGTGCTGTAGCTGTAACCAACCGTGAAGAGTTGCTCCACTCGCCTCTCCGATACAGACATTGTGTATAACTATTTTCATGATACGTTTGTATCAGAGTACTATAGGCTATATGCTTATGCAAGCATGTCATTGAAAGTCCAAACACAATGTAAAGCGACTCATGACCGTGGTTACTGCATTAAGCAACACTTTTTCTTGCACTTTCATGTTGCAATCGTGTTGCTTTTACCCCTGAAACCACAAAAGATGTAGTGGTTTTCTCACTTTCTACCAGGATGTGTAAATACAGGGTTCAGCCAATAAAACCATCACACATGTCTGCTCCTGCACCCCTCTCCTTACATTTAAACTGCTCTCCCATAGATTTACACCCCCTCCTCCACACGGATATCAAATAAAAATAGCAACATGCTCTTAAAATGACATTTTATTGCGACTTTTAAACTGAATTCTGAACATATGAGACATTACAGCCGCAAGAGGCACTGTCAGTGAAAGTCAGTGAGTTTAAGACAGGCGATAAAAAGGTGATTAATTGGCTATGTAATGAATAGGTAAAAGCCTGAGGTTGCCAAAGGGTGCACTTGATGAATGTCAGCGGTTGAACAGAAGAATCTTTCGCAGAAATGTGTTTTCTATGACACTCCATCCTCACGCAGATGCACCTTTCTTTAACATAAAACTTTTTACAGCATGCTTGCTAAATGTATTGGTTTTGATGTGCTTGAAACAATCTGCTTGTTGCTGCAAAGCATTTAGCTTGTAGCTAGTAATCACCCTGCTGTCGATGCCAACAAGGGAACAGATTCTACAACTAGCTAAAAAACTAATCAGATGTGGTCACAACAGGATGTTGATACAAGATAGTGAACAAGCTGATGGAGCAGAAATTGATTTGATGCATCAATAGTGAAATGAACAGCTCCCAGTCAAAAAGAAAACAGTAATGAAGCGTGTGCTCAGTTCAGCTGAGAGCGAGCCAACTCATATTTTTAGTAACGCAACCAGCTGTTTACAACTGTCGTTGCCCAAGAGCTTTGGGCCAAAAGTATGGCTGCCAGAAAGTGTGTCACATTACCTGATTGCTTGTTTCATGTCTTTTATAGTTGCCATTGAAGCTCTTACACTTAAACATGCTGAGCAGCAGACTCAGATAAAAAAACTGCATCAAATTCAAATAAGCTTTATTGACATGAAAGGTCAAAAATCTATATTACCAAAGCAGTACAGGAATACAATATAATTAAGGCATTAAATAACATACAAGATAATAGTAACATGTACAGCTGTAATACATATATTGTACTGTATTTGCTACTAATACTGCACTCTGACTTTTCTCCCCACATAGGTAGGGCAGGTTCTGAAAATCTGGGATAAATGTTATTTATTTTCTCAAAGAAAACCTCTCTCAAATCCTTAGATTCCTCACAGTAAGATGTGGGATGAATCAATCAACCGGAATCAATCAAACCTGCTGCTTAATAATATTGAAAATACCCCCACCCTGTGTTTTGTAGCAGCTGCAGACCTGACAGTAACTTGGACATACAAAGGTCCACATGAGACAGAGGAAGAAGAAGCTCTTCTGCATTTTGCTCGGGACAAAACGTAAACAAATGCACAATGTATTTAGTCTTTTTATTGAGTAAGACTTCTTCTTAATTGTGTCCTCAAAGCATGAGGAGGCACAGAAAGTGGATTAGAATGCGTAGATGAAGAGAAGGAACAGAGCACAAGACATGTATTTTGCATTATAACTGGCCAAATAGGTAGATGGCATCACATCAATTACATATTATCACTGAGTTGATTTCTATGTCAAATTTCAACCTAATTAAACTAATGCAACTAACACAGAAATACTGACTTTGGACCAACCCTGTTTCCTACTAACTTATGTTATGCAACTAATTGGGTTTATAAAATACAAAGTGACACAGCCTGGCTCACAACAAAACCTTTCTATTGAACATATCTGCTTAACATTTACTGCAAACTAATTTGAAGTGGTTCATTAACTGATTAGTTTGACCACTTTGGAGCACAACAGTGACATGTCATCACGTTATAAAGTTAATCTTGCGAACATGTTAGCCAACAGTTGCTTACACATCCAGCAGCAACAGAGAAACAACAGCTTTTCGTTTAGAACTATGTTTCAGGCCATCTGATTAACGTAACTACATGTTTTGGTACCAACTCCTGGGGAAAATATTTGGTTCTTAATTACTGCCAAATGTTCCGCTGTGTTCACCAGCTAACTTGGCCTGTCTGCTGTGTGTGCTGGGTTCAGCAGGCAGCTGTTTCACTGAAAACAGCTGCCTGCTGAGGCGGGAAACAAGACTGCAGTGAGACTTGAGAAGAACAATACATTTGCTAGCTGCTGAAAGATGCCAAAAAGCTCTGCAAAGTTTGGTGATTTAATTTCTTTCACATTAAATTCAGTCATTTGATATATTGTAGATATTTAACATTTTAAGCAGCAGCTTTCTATGGTTTTATTCAGCAAAGTCAAAACACTTAAACTTAAGTTTAGAAAATTATCTTTTTAGTCAATACTGACTTGAAACATGTATAAAGAGTGTATGCTTTGACTTATTATTCAGCCTCTGTCACGGTGGGGTCTAATCGCATAAATGTATTATACACATGTCAATAAATATGTTTTCACTCATACTGAAGTATCTCCTATCTGCAAAACATCAGTGCCTCTGCCCTTTCAGTGGCTGGCTCGACATCCATTAAATCCTCATGTATGCATTTTTTTTTTGCTTGTTTGTTTGTTTATTTTCAATCACCGATTCATTTGTCAATCAGATACTTCATTGGCTGGGAACTGGTGGTGGCTGGGAGGTGGAGCACTGTGTGGAAATGAATCAATCCAAAATGAACAAATTGCTGCTCTCAGGCTTCTGCCACTGTCTCCTTCTGCCTGCTCGTACTGATTCTTATTAGACAGAGAGGGGGAGGGGATTGTGGGAGTTTTGTTGGAGAAAGGATTGGAAAGACAGGAGGACGAAGGAGAGTGGAGTTATATGATGAGGGTTACAGGGGGAGAAAGGGAAGATACAGAGAACAGAGAGATTAGAAATACAGGAAAAGAAATGAAGGAGGATGATAATTATAATGAGACCCAGATGATGAAAGGAATGAAAGCGAGGAATGACCACAGGGTGAAGTTTTGATAGAGCAGGAGAATATGCAGGCTGCAGCGGCCACACATAATATGACACACACTGATGCATATCAGATGATGGTTAAGTGCAATTTAGTGGGTTAATCAGTTTTGGTTATTATGTTGTAATGTGGCTGTAATATATATAGATTTGATCACATTTTTACTGGGTCAATTAAAGAGACCATAAGATTTTGCCTGCCCCATAGCTAAGGAAATGAACAATTTATCTGCAGTGGCGCCGTGGATTGCTCATCAGTTGCGATGACTCAATTACCTTATGAAATTACAATTATACTCTATACTATACATTGATGGCTTTCCAAATCATTTTGCAGCCTCTACTGTGGTTTGGGGAAAGAAAGCTCCACCTAGCCAACTCTGCTCCACTGACTTTCTCTCCAGACAGAAAACACAATAACTAAGCAATTACCTCTTTATATGTTTTTGTTGGGTGTTTGTCCTAATTAGGCTGCTGACTCATCTGTACTTTAGTTCTCGATTGTTAAAATATGTAAATATATAAATGGGGGCCTACTCACAAAAATATTGCTGTAAAGCCTGTAAAGAGAACAGAAACTGTGAAGGGTACCTTTAATTAATTAATAAATAATGAAATGTTTTATATATGAGTCAACTGATCGATCATAATTAAACACTGCAAAAGCTTAATCCAGCAGCACTCCAGGGATACTTCAATAAAAATTATTATTACTAAAATGCTACAGAGCCTTGAGTGGCCGTAGAGACAAAATATATATATATTGAAGCTACGTTTTACTACAGCGAGCGCTCAAAATGCTATTGTGTGCGAACAAGATGCATTCCTTCCCACGTTTTGATCAATTCATTACTACGTTTTGGTTCATTTGTGCCAACAAGATATACGATTTTTCTTTTTTTCTACAACATTCAGTAACTCCATTGTCTATGGGTTTGCTCTCACATTCTAAATTAATCATGTTCATGCATTAACTGTGGCTAATATGCCTTCAGGGCAGAATGTTGGAATGAGCTATGACTGTCTGGCAAGTTGTCAGAAAATGGACTGAGGTTTTTCAGTAAAACTCTTATGTGTGCCTCGTTATGGATACAAGTTTGCTCTGTTTTGTCATTTTTCACGGTTAATGTATGAACATGATTAATTTAAAAAACCTAAGAAAAAATGTCTAAGAGTAAAAAACATATATAAACAGCTGGCATATATCTTTTTTGGGGGGATAGCTAACAGTGCTGTTTATTGAGTTGTGTGTGTCTTTACGCACAGTGGGTATACTGGCTTAAGACATGTTAACAAATTAACCAAAACGTGGTATCGAATTGATCAAAACGTGGGCACACAATAGCATGTTCAGCGCTCGATGTAGGGAAACAAGGCCTCGATATATATATATTTTTTTCTCTATGGCCACTCCGGAGCTACGTAAAATGCCATCTGAACTAATATAATGGAAGGAGACTATAATTGCAGCCGGTCTGCTCCACTTCAATCTTGGCTCAAGCCGGGTGAACCAAGACTGCATCCTGTGCAAAGACAGACTTTCTTGATGCAACATTACTTCTGACTGTTAGAGCATGATTACATACTGAAAATGCCACCACCGTGTCAAGAACAGGCCACAGTAGAATACCTTAAGAACATGGAAGTAATGATGAAAATTGGCCCCGGGCAACCCTGCAGGCAGGCACATCAGTCGCTGCATCTACACTGTTTCTCCCATCTTGTTTATCTACTGAGATGTGAGAAGGGCAGAATGGGGTTGGGAGAAAGGAAGCTTCTGTTGGATCAACAGTGATTGACTGACTCATGTGTGGCTGATTGTGTGGATGGTTAATTCATGGGGAAATTGAATAATTGATTTGTGGAGTAATTGGGTCATACATTTATTAATCATGTGTGGGGTTTCTTTCTACCACCCTGGAGCCAAGGTGTTTAACCAAAAGTACAAGGGAAAAGCATTTGTGACATTCACTCAGACATGGAAGAATAATCTTGAGATAACTCTTACTGTATGTGTGATTGTGGTTTATCAGATAATATGAAAGCGAGGATTCTATGCTGTCAGCAGCATCACACCTTGACACTCAACACCTCTTTTATAAATAGCTACAATCTGACAGCCCTTTTTTTCATTCCACACCTAACCCCTCTCCTCCACCGTGTGATGAGCAATGCAAGATGATGATGCATCGCTTTGACACCACAGAATTTAAAGCCTGTACTCTCGCCGCGCTAAACTTTGCCACAATCTGTGGCCTGGCAGTGTGCCAGTTGTGCTGTATACATACAAAATATTCACAGTTTGGTCTGAGGCCGGTAATGAGCGAGTAAGCAGCGGGATTCTCAATGGAGAGTGAGAGAGAGATGAATCCCTGGACGTCCACATGGCTGCTGGATAAACCTGGCCTTGCTGAGACTGAACACCCACTCACATCTGCACCATCTGCTTTGTGGCTCAGTGGAAAATCCCTCCCACACACACATACAAACACACCCTCTTCCTCCACCCACCCTCCTCCTCCTCTCGCCCACACTTGCACACCAACACACTGACACTCACTCACACACCACTGATAGTGTCAAATGCTTAAATGCCAGACCACCTTCTACCTAGCGGCTGCATCCCACATGCACAGAGGAAGTGAGCGGGATACAGATATGCCATCCCTAAACACACATACACACACAAACATGCACACGTACCCATGCAGACAGACACGTACAGTATCCTGTTGTCCTGGAGGAGAGGTTTAATCCCTTTCTCTCTCTGCCTCACACTATTCTTCAGCTCAACTGCTTCTACTTCGCTAAAGTTGAGGCAATGGATGACCTTTTGATCTGTGTAACTTTTTGTTATGTTACTCCTACATGCCACAGCTTAGTTATCCATTTTATACCCTTTGTCAACATTGCACCAATGCTGGATTTCGTGAATGCTTCAGGGATTTTTTTGCATTTGCAAGGACTGATTTTTAATTAGTGAGCTGCATCATCTGATAGTTTCTGTTGTGGGTTGTCTGTATCTCTGCAAATACAGCAGAGAATCACTGATTATCAGCGAATCAGTAACTAGTAATGTGCGTTTCCCCGGTGCTTCAGCCTCTGACATTCTAAAAAACGTCCAGGATTTACTGCCATCACTCCCGTCTTCCATCAGAAGAGTAATAATCCACGTGGGAACAAATGACAGCACTCCAACAGTCTGAGTCGAGCAAATCGGATTTTAACATTTTTTTTTTATTTCCTAAAGCATTGTGGAAAGTCTGTTTTTATCTCTGGTCCCATCCCCACAGTTAGCGGGTACTGGTCGTTTTAGCAGACTATTGAGCCTCAACACCTGGTAGGTCCACTTATAGAACTTTTATAGGGTTTTATTGACAATTTTAATATATTTTTGGACAGTTTACTATTTTAAAAAAGAGATGGAATTCACCCAAATGAACTGGGCTCACAAATTTTAGTCGCTAATTTACAGTGGTTCAGACGTTAGATACCTTGGCTCGGGCCTCTGCTGTTGCTAGCAGTGGGTCTGTGCCACTTAGGATGGCGCTGATGCTCGTTCAATTGCAAATAAGTCCTTCATACTGAACGATTTATTCATCTCCAAAGGCTTGGATTTCCTGTTTCTCACTGAGACTTGGCAGAGGAGCATGGAATACAGCCCCCTAATCGAACTGTGCCTGCCAGATTGCACTTTTACCAGCACTCCCAGGTCCCCGGGCCGGGGTGGAAGACTCACAGTGGTTTTCAGGAACTGCTTCCCAAGTCAGATGTTGAGCACTGCGGTTTTCTCCTCGTTTGAACTGCAGGTGACCAAAATTGATAATTTAAATGCATTTTATTATATTTTAATTCACCAATTCCCTGGTTCTAATAATTCTTTTATGTCTGAATTAAGTGATTTTTTTATCATTATCATTAGCTTGGACACAGTTATAATGGTTTCTTGCAGCTTTGCTGCTGATTTTCTTAATGTCACTGAGTCCTTTAATTTTATTCAACACCTGTCTGGTCCCACACACATTAGGGGTCATACCTTGGACCTTGTTTTTAAGCTTGGTTTAAATATTGATTCAATTTGCTCCGAGGAACTGCATGTTACTGACCATGAATGTGTCTTATTCAACCAATATAGATGCTTTGCCCAGTAAACATGTAAATAGCTTTCGCATCTTAAATCAGTTTTTGCAGCTTCTGACCAGAGTGCAGTGTTGTTTATCCACTCTTTTAATACACAACTCATCCCGCTGGTTATATGACAATATTTGTTGTTTCCGGCATGTCGGAGGGTAGAGCGAATGTGGAAATCCATAGACCTATAAGACCTTATAACAACATGGTAATGGACGAGAGTAATTAATAAAAATTATGCTCACAGGAACCAACACGCAAATGCCCAAGGCCCTGTTGCAACCTTTTAATATTCAATATATCTGTGAATTATGGTAGCAACATATCTTTTTTTAGCATTGTTTTGCAAGCACAAAAATACACTTTTTTTTTCCATATGCACCGACAATTGAGAATGAAAAAGACATTTTTTGTTTTAATCAAGAAATGTGTACATGTGGCAGCTGGTAATGACAGGGAGGGACTAATTTCTGCTAGGTGTTACAATTGATGAGATTAGTCTAGTGAGTGTGTCTAACTGAGGTAGGGGGAGGGAGAGACAACATAAGAGGTGGCCGGATTAGAGAAAACACAATATACTTTTATTTGAAACCGAGTTGAGAGAGGGAAATTGAAAAACAAGTAGGTGAGAGTACGTGTGTGTGTACTTGTGTATGTGTGGAAGAGAGAGAGGGACCCTTGCTGAGCCAGACAGGCAGACAACTTTCTATATCCCCCTCTGACACCAGGTCGGCTGAGGTTGGGACCACCGAGACTAGAATCTGCGTCGACTACTGCCCAGCCAATATCTGCTCTCTCAAAGTCAGTTTTTTTTTCTATCAGCTCTGTGTCCCACAATCCTCTGCAGTGATTAAACAACTGAAAGGGAGCGTGAATTGGGATGATGGGATAGAGACGCAGATGAATTTATGTGTGAGCGTGCGTGTCTGTGAATATTTTGGGTCTGTGTGTGTGGAAAAAAGATCCGCAGACAGAGACAGATGCAACTCAACAGTCATGAATGCCTCTGTTTACATTAAATAGTCTCGCACACACCTCACCGCTCCTTCCTGCTGGAGCTGCTGCACCGGCGTCAGGAGAAATTTCCAGCACAGGTTCTTTGTCAAGGAGAACTACAAAAGGTGGGGAAAACAACCAGAAAAGTTCTTAAACACATTCTGTCTAGGATTGTCTCTACACTATATAACCTGAGATAATAACCATTGTTGCTGCTTTCTTTGTGCCCTTTTGGGTTCTTTTCTATTCTTATGTGCCACACAACAGAGCAAATCGGTATTTAAACCCAAGAAGGTTTTTGCTTCTTTATGGTTTTCTGCATTTAAAATAAGAGTAGGATCAACCCCAAGAAAGTGGAGCATGTGTTGCTATGCTGTTATTGAATGAGTGATTGAAGTTCTTCCATCAGATTCAGTCCAAAAGGAGTTCTAAAGGTTTCATTGGCTATGGGCCAGGCTGCAAAAACAGTATGTTTAACAGCTCAAGTTCTCATTAAACCATGTTGAAAGCACATGGAAAGCATTAGTAGTATTCCTCTGTCTTACTTGTGTGGGCTGGTGGATCTTATTATTCTCTGGGTGTGCAGCAAAATAATCAGAACTTCAACTGTTTGAGATGACATTATTCACAACCCACCACTTTTCTTAGTCAACATTAAATATAGGTGAAATGTGATTTGATGTCACTCATGAATAATAATATGGTTGTATTGTTAAAAGACTATATTTCAACTTGCAATAAGAACTAGATGACAGCGTTCAGCTTTTCAAGATTACTTTTTGACAAATAGTGAAAAAAGGGGAGAAAAGGGTTCACGTTGTTGGTGTGACAAAAGCCTTACTTGAGTACTGTGTGGCATATATTTCATGATTTCATAGTACTTTTCATTTAATATGCTTCTGATGTGTAACTTGCCATTCCAAAACAGTAGGGATATTTTTTTTTTTTTTACAAAACTGAGCTGAAGAAGCGTGGTCCAGATAAAACAGGATCCAGATCACGACAGTCGCATTAGTCATGTTCAAAATTGGATGATGAAATGCGAACTGTAGTCTCATGAACACTGAATGCCTGCTTTAATGCATTCGTGCTGCTGCAAAGTGGATTTCTGCACACAAAATATCTTCATCTGACATTTTGCCTTTAAACCTGTGAATCACTGTTAGAATGTTTTCATCACCACCTTGCTAGAAATGGGATAAAACAACAATAATATAGCTGAATTCACACTGCCATTATTAATATATACATTCAGTAAATTCATTTGTATCACAAAGGACAAACTATGCAGCTTCCATCTGGGCACGATGCATTTGATGCAGAAAGTGAGATCAAGGGGTGAGCTGGCTGTATTGCCCACATGGGAGACAGAAGAGAACAATGGGTGTGAGGGAGGTCTGTGAAAGTGAAATTGTTTTCCAAAGACAGATTTGTAAACCACTGGAGCAGCTTGTAAGCAGCTTTCACTCAGATGAAACAATGCCAACAGCAGCGTACATCTGCCTGCTTCTGAGATGTGTGCTCTCTATGGATGAATGTGTTTTACTTGCAACTAATATTTTAGGTTATGTTGCGTGTTTTTTCTGAGGGAAGCTAACCACCCCTGCTAGCCAGCCTCATTTTACGTACGACATGAGCCCTTTGCTGCTTGCTGCAGCCTGCAGTGTTTTCTCAGAGCAGTGTGGGTTTTAGTAGTGCGTTACTGAAGGGAGGGAGGGGAGCCATGAGGGGCAGGCTAGGCTATAATGATGGTCTTCACCATGAGTGATAATGAGTGCTAAGGTAATCCTCGCCTGGGACCACGCACACACACACAACCTAACTAACACACAGCATGCTCGCACACAGTCATGGACGAAAATGCCACCAAGATACCTCACAAACACACGTCCAGAAGCCCCTTCGCACTTTGTCTTATCAGTGTGGGTACAGAGCATGCAGAGAAATCAGAGGCGCACAATCTTGCCCCCAGGGGCCTAACTTGTGGTCCCTCCCAAAGGCTGTTATGGTGATACGCCCCTTTCCTTCTCCTCCTCTTCCACTCTTAACAGCTTTATTCTTTTATCACACAGGCAATCAGACAGATAGCGGTGCTCTGAAACCCTTCCTCCATCTCAGTGATGAGCACTGTGGACCAAGGACCTTGCTAATGCAACCCCTAAGCCCCGGGCTTGTTAGCTGGAGCCATCTTTGAAAGAAAAGAAGGGGAGATACAGAGGAAGAGTAGGGGAGAGAGGAAAGATGAGTGCTGGAGGGGTGTGTGTTTGTGTGTGTAGAGCAGAGAGAGAGGACGGTAAAGTGCAAGGGTGTTTTTACAACCGTGTGTGTGTGTGTGTGTGTGTGTGTGTTGTGCGTGCAGAAAAGACACTGTAGTACTTCCGCAGATAAAAGGAAGGAAAAGCAAGTCTCTCTCCCATGTGTCATAAGTCTGTCCCTTTGAATGAGAGTTAAATCCATCAAGTCAAAGTGGAAGAGCTCTCTCTCTCCCTCTCTCCACTCCTCTTACTTAGTCTCTCTCTCTCACTTCCTCTTTGATCTGATTGTTTCTCCCTCTCTCTCTCTCTCTCTCTCTTGCTGGACCAAATCAATCTGCCACCCACAGATCATGTCATCACGGAAAGAAGACAAGGACACGTGTGTTTGAGCCGGCCCGCCTGACACTTAATGGTTATTTGCCGGTCTGTGTATGTGTGTGTGTGTGCAGCCCGAATGTCCCTTCACAAGCGCGGCAGCAGTCTTACTGCTATGCCTATGAATAAAGATGATATTAATCCTTAAAACATGGAGGAGGGGATTACTGTGTATTCTACGGTGCATGTCTGTGGAATAGGAGTGCTCTCACCCAGTGATGGTGGCATGCTTGGACTTTCAAAATGCTTTATTAAACAGCAGAAAAGAGGGAAGATGAAGAAAGAGGTAGAAAGTGTTGTGTTTCTCTGTGTGTGCACGCTGGCTGTGTGTGGGTGCGTAGCTGCCATATGTTCTTTAGGTAATTTACGGGAAATAAAAGACACGGGTATCGGGAATTATGGTTCTATTTTTAGCAGCAATGGTCTCAAACTATTGCTGGTGCTTTCGTGTGTTTAAATCTGCCCCAGCAACTTGCCAATATTTCTTCTGTCTTCTCAAAATCCTCATCACAATAAGAGAGAATTTAAACGGGAAAACTAAGAGAGGAATTCAGAGAAGCCAAGCAACCAATCTCCCAAAATAGGTCAGTTTGAAAGCACGATGAATTTTCATACAGCCTTTTAAATGGGCTTTTTAGGACTGAGGATTGTGGAGGAGAAGATGCTGCTGAGGATCTCACACACATAGACCTACACACAGCTGGGTCGTGGTTCATGAAAGGGCCGTGAAGACTACTATTGCCACCTGGTGTTTGCCACTGGTATAACATGTTTTTTTCCCCACTTCTTGGGCATGCATCCAGTGGCTCTCCTCTCCTGAGCATTTGGTGAGGCAAAAGAGTGTGGGTTCAGTTTCCTCATATAGGCATTGTGATCGCAGCTTCAATGAAGATGTGGGTGTCCAAAACGCCGAAGGAGAACGGATGAGATGTCCGTTTACTTCCCCTTCACACGCCCTCTTTCTGTAGCTCTCAGAGTTGGAGCCTACATGAGCACAAGGGAGTGGAAGAAATCAATGAAGATGTGCCAGACTTGGATCTTTTATCCAGAAAATTGGTGCTCTTATAGGCTGCCGCCTCACGTTCGGTCTTCGGTTGTGTAAGAATAGGGAGGTGCTTTCTGACTCATCGTCCCGAAATAAAACAAGCAATTATTCATATGCCTGTTTTGAAGAAGGATCAAATAAGTTAATACTGCTGACACGGCTCTCACCTCACCTCCAATTACTCTTCCTCTCAACTCTATCCAATGTATCCACTGTATATACTCAATAGCATGCCTTTTCATCCCCAAATCTGTTCACAATAGGAAGCCGGACCTGTGATTAGTCTGTACGTGGCCTGTGTCAGAGGAGTTCCATTCATTCATTCAAGACACCCATTTGATTAATTGTTCTATAAAGAACAGCTCAATCCAGCTATGCTATTTTTAAGCTATTTTATTGAAGTCTGTCCAGTTAAGCATTTATATCTCACCAGAGGGGAGAAGATAATGCAAGACAATGTGGAAATCTTTGTTCATCATCTTTCAGTACAATTGTATCGTGCAGTAGATAACATGGTCATATCATTGAAAAATAATGATTCCAAGCAAATTGAAATTAACCTATAATATAATACTATATAATACTATAATCAGTGGTTTTGTATAAACAATGGATCACAAAAGAAATTCTACCTCCATTTTATTGGGATGAAAGAAAAAGTCACGATAGATATCTGTAAATCTGGTCAAATAAAAACTATGTGCATGACGTTGGTGAGGAAAAATGAGTATTTGTGATATGGGGGAGCAAACCCTTTGAAGAAACTGAAAATAATAGAAATCTAAAACACATATGAAGCTATACCAAATGCTAGTGACAAAGAGAAAGGGGAGAATAGGTACATTTTGGAAATGGATCAGACCCATAAGGTTCAGTTTAACATGGTTTACTTTGGTTTAGCTCTCCTGCCTTCACAAAAGCAGCTCAGTAATATTTCCAACAAATTCAAACACCAATCTGGTCGATCGCTGTTTGTCTGCACACCGCAGAGCAGCGGGAAAACCAGCCGGCTGCTCCACTCTCTCTGCTTTCATCTCAGCATCACTGGTCGGGTAAATGTTCCTCCTACTGTTCTGGCATGACAATTGGATCCCACAAACCAAGAAGCACCATGCAGTGTTTGCCTGGCAGCATGCTGCTTTCTATAGGCACACACACACACATCCGATGACACACATGCAAGGAAACGAGCAGAACGCCCCAGGCGCACACGTAGGCATAACCAAACGGACAAGTGCTCACACACGTATGCACCGAAGTGTGTGGGTGTTTCTGTGTGCACAGACAGTGTAAGGAACATTTCATCCTAATGTAATTTATGGAAAGACCTTTGTAAGCCGTCCTCATAATTTAATGACAAAATGGTTGTTGACATGAACGTTTTCTGATTTGCCATCTCTATATTTAAGCTTTGATTTAAGTTTAGGCAGTTAATAAACAACATCGAACTACGTCTGCCTTTTACTACTGAGAGAGGTCTTGATTCACACAATCACACTGACATAACCATAGGTAATTTTTCAGCAACTGAAAACAACAAATGGCGTTGTTCTTTTTCTGGTGAGGACAATCTCAACAAATCAGTTTCCTATCAGATAAAGTTGATTTTACAGAGATATCAATCGTGCTTATAATGTTTGTATGTTTATATTATTTATTATTATTTTTATCGAGGAAATATAAAAAAACTATAATTTATTTATGGTCAGGTTTATTCGACAAAAACACTTGTCAATGTCAATATAATCCCTAGGATACTGGGCAGCACGCTCCCATTGGCTGATTATTTCTATTCTGTTTTTAATAATCTGATTTCTGCTCATGATCAGGAGTTAGCTATTTGCCTATAAAATTATGACATACCACTCACCTTGTATTTGTTGCAGTTTGTGTCTAAGTATAAATAAAGCGCTAATTTATTACATTTTTAGAATCCCCAATTTTAAATTGTGACTTTTAGCAGAAACCAACAGGAAGCCAGCCGAACACTGTTACTGTTGTTCCTGAGCTAACTCGTTTCAAAGCCAGAACGCTAACCTGGTAATACGTGCACACTTAAAGGGCTACTAAATTATAATTAAGTTGGAACATTGTGTCATAAACACAATTAAATAATTAAACATTTCTCACCGAAGAGCAAAAATGTCTTCTCAGCTGTAACTCCTGGAAGATATGTGGCAAAGAAAGAGTGCCCTGCACACACCACTGGTGTGTGATGTAGCATATTTACACATACCTACTCAATGATCTTTGTACTCCAAGAAGATTTATGCATTGCCTTTATCCCTGCACTATTGCATATACAATATATCCACAGACATATGCAGGCAGAACTGAATTCAGATGTATACGCATGCAGGCACAAATAAACAGTCGTCCAAGCTCACACACAACCAACATGGTTTTGTTCCCCAGGCATCAGGTAGCCAATCCATCCTGTGATGGGGAACTGTTCTTTTTCTTATTAAAAGAACAGGTGGCCATGAGATAGCAGTCTCATTTTTCACCGCTGCTGCACTCCATGAGTCCAAACTAATGATCAAAACATTGAGCCGCTGCAAATCATCTCGCACCCCAGACTGATAGATATGGGAAACTGATGGGAGGAAGAGTGTGTGGGTGGCTGGGTGAGTGCAGGTGTGTTTGTGAGAGCCTATACAGTCAGTGCATGAATGTGTGAATGTGTATGCGTCTGCGTTGCCACATGCTTCCTGTATGTTTGCATGTGCACACATGATCGTGCATGGGTGCCTCCATGTGAATGTGTGCTGGGCATTCTAAGGCCTTTAGGGTAAATACTGGAACGAGGCTGTTTGGCCACTGTGATGGAGCGCTTGCTCTGCTCCTTTTTATACACTGGTGGTATTCCCTAAGTAGTTTCCTCCTCAGCACACACACCTCCCAGCTTCCTTTTTTTATCCAGTCATGACTCATTCATGCTGCACCATGCTTATCACTTTCAAAGGGAACAGTGTGCATCTCAAAGAGGAGATGAAAGCGGTTTAATGATCTATAATACATGGGCGCCATTCACTGGCGCAGAACAAAAGGTTTAGGTGTTGGGGGAGAAACGGCAGACGGTAAGATATCAAGACAAGATTCATTTTGGGTCATCCACCTTTACCGGTGAGTTTGAGGGAGAGGATCGGGAGGCTGCTGTCCCGGCTATTGTGTTTTTAATTCTTCCTGGACAGCTTTATTCGCCTCCAAATGAGATTACTGAAAACGTACAGAAAATTCATTTCAGGGAGGTGTGAGGCCTGTGATATGTTATTTCCTTCTTTTTTTTCAGCCCTCCCTGTCACAAAAGTGACAACCCTCTGCCACACACATCCACTCAGGAGATTTGGCAGATGATTTCAGTGATTTGTGTTTGATTGCACAGTGATGACACCGATGGAGGCGGCACGATGTGACGCTTTGGTGTGTGAAATAAAAGTGGTTTCCATCATGCACACTCGACAGCGTGCAGGACGGAAAACACAAACTTTCCATCTCTCTTCCGCTCTCCCCCTGGCTTTTGATCATTTGTGCTATACGTTCTGCCACTCTATTTGGACCGATGAGATTAGTCAACCCCCCTCCCATCTGTTGTGTTTACGACTCATTTGTTTACTCGCTGGTTCACATCAGAGCTTACTGCGGCCAGGGGGAATCCTCCGGGGCAGTACGGGGTCCAGGATCTGAGGTCGACTTAGCTCAGTGATTCATCACGTTTCTCACTAAGTAGCTGTGATGAACAACAGCGTCCCTTCATTTGTGAGCATAATGAAAGAAAAAGTCATGGGAAAATGCCACATAACAGAGCCAAAAGAAGACTTGCAAAACAAGACAGCGCTGTTTTGTCAGGTCAGCCAACTATTTCACTACCTCTGGATCTATGACGCTGTAAACCAGGACTAACAAGTTATTTACCAGACAAGGTTTGACAAGACAGACATTTTGCTTGTGGTTGCAGTCTACAGGGAAATATCTGTGAACATGAACATAGCTCGATGAAAGCCTGCAGTAGTTTCACATTATGTAGATGAGCAGTGCGGATGCAGCTGGAGACATTAAAAGTCAAATAAAACTCTGCTGAAAGCAAAAGTTGTCCACCATGATGTTTTTAATTTATGCCAGACTGGAAATTAGTCCTTCTTCAAAGCTGTTTTCCACAGGCTCATGATTTGTCCATCCATCCCTGCAACCAATGTTTTATATTGGATCACAGGAAGTCAAGTCAGGTTAAGTCCATTTTATTTATATAGTCTAATATCATAAATCCCAAATTTGCCACATAGGGCTTTACAATCTGTACAGCATATGACACCCTTATAATATGAATTTATTTTGTTTATTATTACTTTCTTCAGTTGCTTTTACTAAATTGTATAGCCAGAAATATCATTAGTAAAGAGCTAATTCTCAGTCAGAGGTCACATTCTTCATGTGCAAAACATGTTCTTCATAGCTTCAGGCAGCAGAATCTAATTCAGACAACACCCCTTCTACACACATTCATTAATTAGCACTTGTTCCTCAGTTGTTCTTGTAATTACTTGGGATTTTCTGTGTACTTGCCATATTTTGAAGTGTTGTCAATTATTTTAGAGTGGAAAGTGTCTTGCAGAAAAGTTAACAACTCTTTCTCCTCATTAGTTATTTGAGCCAAGTTAGCCTCAGATGTTATAACATATTAACATATCTTGCAGCTTTTTCCACTGATGCCCATATACTGAGTTATGCAGTGCTTGTCATTCTGACTGGACATGTAGAAATTGTGATACCATTATGTTGCAATGTCAGGAAATACAGTCTGTTGTTGAAGGTGTCCTTTTTTGCATGTTCCCTCCATAGCCAGTGTATTTTTTATAGAAAAACCAAATGATCCACGCAGAATACTCCTTGTAACCGATGGTAACTGAGAGGGCAGAAAAACTGGATTTCCGTGTTGTGGTTGAAGGGAAACAGCAGCCAAATGTCAGTTGTAAATATTGGGTTAGGGTTAGGGGTTGGGACGGCCAAATCGCTGGTGTAAATTTTCAGGTTTTGTTACATAGCAAACTGTCACATCTGCTCCTGTAATGTTGCCGACCACGCCCTCTACCTCTGATCCTGGGCCCTTCTCACCGGCTGCCACTCCCTAAGTGGTTTCTCTCTGTTTTTCTCTCTTGGTGTGTGTGTGTGTGAGAGAGAGAGAGAGAGAGATAGAGGGACTGCATGAATGGAGACAGGTGTGCTAGAGTCAGAGTGGAGTTCCACCAGCTGCAACCAGTTCTATAATCAAGACCTCTACTTATACTCTGCTCAGCCATTTCCATGTGGTCAGATTGTAGCTACTGCTAGTTAGTCTATGTTTTACTAAATGTAGTCTCTTCGTATTGTTCAGCTTGGTTTAATTATTTTCCATCGTAGTTCCACCTGCTCGGGCTCCAGCCTCTTGTCTGCCACCTGCCCTACTTCCCTGCCTTGGTCTCCAGTTTATTCAGCCACCACTTCCAGCCTCATCCTGGTTTTCTGCTGCAAGCCCAGTCTCCAGAGTCATCTGGAATAAACACCTATTGTAACACCTTCCTGTCTCCTCGTCTCTGGGTCTGCTCTTGGGTTCTTCAGCATCGCAATATAAACCTTAGAGGGGGGGGTCGATTCACTTAAAGTTCCCCTGCATTGAAAAATATAATTTCTTCTTGTTCCTACAGTTGGATGTTTGAGCTTCACTGTACAGAATGATGTATGTGCAGAGTTTAACACTGGAAGGATGTTTCCACATTCATCTGCTGAAAGTGGTTTCTATATGCTTATTGGAAAATCCCATTTACAGGGGCGGGCCTACAGGCATGATTTGTGACATCCCAAATAGTTTTGGAAGTAAATCCTGGTTCAATATTCAACTTGCAAACATTTGACACATGAACTTAGCAGATACACTGAGAATGGACTTTACAGTAAAGCAGGAAACACATGTTGTCCCGCAGTTCAACTTCTATTTATAGATTCTTGATTTTTTTTTTTTTTTAAAGGAGAAGGAGCAGATGTCATTTTAATAAGATAATTGATCGTTTTTTGTGAAAATTACATATCAGATACAAATTATTATTCAAAGTAAAGCAATTTATATACATGTCTGGAGGGGATCTTTAAGTATCGTGATTCTTTTTGATATTTTTAAAATTCCTGAATCCTTTTTTTTGTGACAAATGATTTACAGTCTCTAAAAGGGTATGATTTTACTTTTTCCCATGGTGTAGTGATAAAAAATCACGATAAATCGTAATTTAAAATCGCAACACTTATAGATGGAATAAGAATCGCAATATTGTATCGTTATCGTGGTATTATTGAATCTGGAGAAGCATATCGTCCCAGCCTAGTAAACACTGTGCTGATGGATAGAAACGTGATGCTTTTTATTAATGAACCTTCTACTGTATATTGCAAAACTTCTGAACATCATCTCATTACTGAGGGCATGATTACAGCTGTTGAACTGAATGTGCATATTTTCTGTTTTGTGTGCTGTAAGCCAGTAATCTCTGAGTTTGCTGTCAAAAGATAAAAACTCACAATACTCAAAGCCATCATACTCCTAAGTGTCAGTTCATCTATTGGCACACAAACGCTGATTAGAGATCAAATGCCTGCTGGAAATGCAGCAGCGAGCCAATCCATCCATTGTGCTACAGAGAAGCAAAATCTTTTCAAACGTCTAAACCTGAAAAACAATGTTTTCAAATCAGGGCCTGTCACAGAATAAGTGCCAGAACACCGTGCGGTCGCACTGACACCACAAAGCCAAGGGCACAGCCAAACAAACAATCCGAGACGTCACACTGTGTGGAATCAAAGGCTGAGGAGCACAAAGAACTCAGTTACGTATTCCCTCCTTCACGTCTTGCATAATACAAAGTCAACATTCATTACGTAAAGTCAATTAGCCCCGCCTGACTCTATTACATGGCTGTGTGCTTTAATGTAGGGAGAAGTGTTGATAGGTCCCAAAGAATGTGCTGAGCCCATGCTGGTTTTGACTGACTTGGAACTTGTTTAGAATTTTTCACACTATAACGTGTCCTCTAAATCATCTTTAGCAGCTGAAGCTTACCAGGAAAACTCCAGCGCCCTGTGAGAAGGGATTTGTTGGCAAATGTATACCCAAAGGCACAGCTTACATCAAAAGTGGACTTGATTCTTAATTAAACCAATAGAATACAGCAGCAGTGACAGCTCTGTGGCGCTTTGCCTCAGTAAAACTTAACAGCCTCTAAAGTTTCTTCTGAGTAATGATTAATGCATCCAATTCCTGTGATCTGTATTGAGCGTAGCATCATGGGTAATTAAATGATGGTCTACAGAGCACTGCCTACTCTCATAAAATGACAAGGCCGTAATTATCATGAAGCTTGGTTACCCTCTGACTCAAATGCTAATTGTGTTTCAATAATCAGACGGAAGATGTCACAGAATCAAAACACTAAACGTTGCACAAATAGCTACAATATTACATTCAATAACTCCAGACCTCCTTTTAACTACATTTGAATTGAAGAAGCCTTTTGATAGTTGTACAGTGCATATTTATTCATTGAGAAACTCCACAGGTCCACAAAGTGAAACATAAAAAAAAAACAACAACAAATGGAATTACCTGCTTCAAACATATTTACATTGTCAAAGACAGAAATGGCACAGTGTTAATCCATCAAAACCCAATAAGAGCAAAAGGCAACCCTCCAACTTATTTTCCCCCTACATATTATCTAATGCCGTGAAAAAGAAATAACCTGCCAGACTTGCAGGCGTCTGTATTAAAAGGAGATTCGCTCGCTGAATACTGAGCGCTGTATGTTCTCTTGTAACACCTCAGTGACCAAGAATATAGCTTCCGCCAGTAAACACAATAACAAAAGCATTGCGCTCCTAGAAGAAGAGGGATGCTCTGTGAGGAAGCGTTTGTACTTTTCTCATTGATTCATAAACAGGCATCGCTTTCAAACCACCAATACAGCCACAAGCACAGCACACAAATATACAGCCCAGAGCCCCTCCTCAGGACTGTGTGGCTGTCCAAGAGTAAAAAAACATAATATAGGAGGGGAATATTGATGTTTCCTTTACTACCATTTAAATCAAGCCTGTTATTTTTATTATTGTTGTCCTTCTCCAAGATAAATAGGGTGATAAAATGAGACGCCCGCCATGGTCTCGTTGACATTTTAGGGAGTCCTTTTGGAGCAGTAAAGATGCCCGCTTGATGGATATCAGAGCTCTATAGACAATGGGAAGACAAAATGAGTGACGCTTATGGATGCAGAGGAGGATAAGGAAAAGAAATAGTGAGAACATGGGCAGTGCACCGAAGAAGGGACGGGGGTGAAGGTGGGTAACATCAGCGAGGAACAGACTGAGAGAAAAACAACAGAGGCAACACAGAAAAAGAGAGTGACACGCCAAAACAGTCCATCAGCAAGAAAACTCCAGGACAGGGTAGAACAGGAGATGTACATCCAGGGAGAGACAGAGCAGACAGCCACAGCATCAGCCGTCAACCGGGGAAGAAAAAAAAAAAGTCGACACGTCCACACACTCTGCTCTTTGTCTCTTCTTTTGTGTTTTCAGTACACCGGTCTGTAGAGAAGCTCCCCAGAGGCAAGTCTGCGTTTCAGCTCCTGCCACAGCAGCTCCCTCTCCTTTTGGGCACCCTTCATGAAGCCTCGGTTCTCCTGGGCTCTCCGAGACAGGTACGGCATCACCTCATTCACAGGCCCATAGGGGACGTACTTATAGACAGGGAAGCCTGCCTGGGCTGGGGTTGAAGTGGATGGGATGAGAGAAAACAAGAGAAAAAGGGGGCTTTGTAGCATGATATGGATGAAGAGGATATATGTAGATAGATCTGAGATTTCTGTTTATGTACAAATATCATCAAAAGCTTTGTTGTTAAAATGTGATTTTTGATTGACTAGTTACCAGAGTAGTTATTTTAGGAAATCAACATTTCTACTGGTTATTTTGGACAAACTCCAGAGAGAACATCACCACTGGGTGTCAACCGGATTGGCTTCCCTCAGTGAATGATTTCTACAATGCTTCTGATCATGCAGGTGTGCTGCATTTGCACGGACACCCTCAGTTTGCTGCATTTGAATTGGAAGAGCTGCTGTTTGTCTGCTAGTCAGGCTCACATACTGTGACTGTTTGTTTGCAGAGAATCTACTCTTCCAGTTCACTGAAATAAATGTCCTTTTTTAACTAATCCCCAATTACCAGCAAAACATCAAAACATCCTGAGTCACATCTGAAAACAAAATCCTAAAAACTGAATGAATATGGCACCCTTTAAAAAAAAAACAATGGGTGAAGTAAGTGACAGACAAATAATAGATCTCAACTTCAATCTGCTTTATTGTATAAAACAACTTCTCTGTTATTTCGAGATTCAAAGACACAGCACCGACTGCTCCATCCCTCGAGAAAACAGCAAAGAAACACGTGCCTGTTTACATCAATACCGGTCAAGGCCGCTTCAACTTGAGTCTCACATTGACAGACAACTGCCTGCCGCTGCTGTGTCTGCCTTTGACTGACAAACAAAGTGGTGAGAGCCAGCAGCGGCGCTGTGTTAAGACAGCTTGTCAATACAGAGGTGTTCACATGTCACGCTGCAGACTGACTTCTACATGTGTGCTTCATGCAGTCCAAGTAAGAAACACAGCTGAGAGTTACAGGGCGGGGGGGGTGGCGAATACAGATCCTGCAGAGGCTGAACTTAGGGGCGGGAGAGATCGGCGCCTTGTCATTGTTGGCTGAGCAAGAGAGCGTGTTTTGTGAGCGTGTGTTTTTCTCACCCAATGGGAAGCTGATCTGATCACACATGCCCAGTAATTGACCGAAGTACACCTTGTTCTCTGTGGGTAAGAGACCCAGCTGATTCATACTGAATGAGAGCGAGAGAGAGACAGATTGAAAGCCGTTTAGAAAAATCAATCATAAGTGTGTTTTCAACAGTGTGTTTGGACAGAATTGGAACCGTACCTCCTCAAGGTGTGTTTGACTGTGTCCTCGTTGTGGGAAGCAACCATCACGTTGGCCTTTCCGTTGAGTGCAATCTCATGCAGCACATAGTCCAGACACCTTACACATACAAGCGCACACAAAGAAAGGCAATTTAACTGTGCTATTGTCTTTAACTCAGCTGTGAAGTGGGAATTACCACATTTATTTTCTACTTGACTATTCAAAATAAAATAAAATAAAAAATAATAATATGCAGAATATTGTATGCATTTTGTGGCTTGCCTTGTTTCATAACTCATCCAAACAAATCTTTCTCATTAGCATGTGAGATTTATGATGGGGTGCGGGACTATCTTTACACAACTAAACAGTACAAATGTCCCTGAACACTGAACATATTTGTCAGAAATGTGACCCAATCTGTTTAAGGAGGACTTCTGCATTCTGCTTTCCTGCTGCTGTGGCTGAGTTAATGTGCATGTGCTTCACCACCATCTACATACTTTGAATTCCACCCCATGCTGTGCTGTAGCACATCAGCCAAACTTTGTGTCTGCCCTATGTTGATGTTTACCTCAAAATCAAATTGAATGCTTCAGGGTGGCCCATCCTCTTTTTGTGCAAAACATATTGATCTCTGCAGGGTGATTTCTTTTGAGCTTTCTTAATCTAGGAATGTCAGAAATGTGGTACAACACAGCACCCCTGGAGCTGGATGGCATTCTGTAACTTCAAGTCAACAGGGCTTGCTGACTCAAGATATTAAATCCAGGAGGACCACTTCCCTACAAAGAAATCCCTGTGCCCTCAGTTTAAATCTGTGACCCACATGGCAAAATCAGAGTGGCACAAGTTTAAAAAGCAAAGTGTTTTCCTGGGGTTTCTTTGTGCAAGACACTGTTCGCTATCCAACAGCAAAAGGCTATAAAACGGCTTCTCAGTGTGAATGTGAAGAAATGAGAGATTGGCTTGGCTAAAAGTGCACATTCAAACAGTCGTTGGCTGGCAGCAGTTAATTGGCTCTTACCTGTGGTACATTCTATTGGTAGACTCATAATCAGGGTTAATAGGGTCCTCATAACCAATGTCTTCGGCCCTCTCTCGCTCCTGATACATGTAGGCGCCACGCACCAGCTTGGCGGCGAAATGCCAGCCCTCACGTCGGGACAGTTCAACATCCATACTTACATTGTCATACGCCTCCTGCGCAGCAACAGAAGAGGACGATTCACTCTTCAGCAAAGACGAATCAAAATTTGCAACTTGAATATTGAGTTATTACTTTCTACTGTGTTGCAGCACAATAGTTACTTTCAGCCTACTTATTCTACCGGAACCTAGCATGACCTAGCATGACCAACAGGACGCCATGATGAAAATTAAGTTAAAATGAAGAAGCTACAGAGACAATAGCAAAGGGACAAACACTGATGGTGATGTAAATTTATAGCCGTGATTCCTTGTAAATGGTTAAAAAACACACATTTTGAGAACTTGCTCTAAAATTACGATATTAGCAACGTCAGAACTTTAATCAGACAGGTAGTGTGTGTTTTAGGTGACAATATGATAAGCCTAATGTAATAAAAGGACGGTAATCACATGAATGAAACTACTGTGACTTCAACAGCTTTTCATTTGAAATGGTATATTTTAAAACTCCCATCATCCTCTACTTGGCCATGTCGCAGTTTCAGTCTCAACTCAGCTGACTCATAATAATCTCCTCCCACGTTGAAATTTGGAGTCACGCGATTTGTCACAGCGCGTTCATTCTCATAGGAACATTAACTGTTGTGTCTGCTATGCTTTGAGTGCATATACATCATTTACATTTTAATTACACTTGATCTCACGTCTGGGTTTTTTGGCCACGTGTGGCTCCTGACCTTGAGGTAGCATTGGTAGGTGTTGAAGATGACGGGCTTTTCCCTGTTGTAGATCCTCTGCATCTCTAATGTCAGTTTGCTGATAGCCGGCTGCAAGTAGGTTTGCTCTGCATCCACCATCAAGCGAACACCATTCTCTATGGCATGCTGGGAAAAAAAGGGTCTTATTTATTTTGTATAATACAGTACATATACAGTTTATTACACTGTTGTTTAATAACCACTGTAGTTTAATAACCACTGGTATATTCCTATTTATTATGCTATTCTTGGACTGTTTTCCTCTTACCTATGGATCTACACCTTACAAAAAAAGTATGGGAAGATATTGTCTTCGCTCCCGGGACATATTTCTATTGCCTGTCCCCAAAGTCCGTTCTGAACTCGGAAAAAGGGTGTTGAAGTATGCTGCTCTGTCGGCTTAAAATCAGTTGCAAAATCGGAATCTTTGGAAGCTGGTGTCATCGGACGCATTTAAAGTTATTTCAAATGACCCGGAAGCAGAAGAAGCAGCTGTAGATGTTTTGAATGATGACAAATTATTTGATATGTTAATTTGAATAATTCTGTGATTTGTTCTTTTTTGTGTGTTTGTTTTATTTGTGCTGTTGCCTGCCTTGGCAAGGACACTCTTGGAAAATATATTTTTAATCTCAGTGAGTCTTTTCCTCCTGCCTAAATAAAGGTAATACTTTTTTTTTTTTAATAGTTGTATAGACAAAACTTTCTTTACATAAATAAGTGTGATAATGTTTGTGTCAACCCATACATGAATACAAACAATACCCTAGGTAGTTGGCAGCCTTGCAGCAGCCTTGGTCATATTAAAATAGGAAATGTTGCATAATACAGCTTTTACACAATAGCTAAAAACACATTTATACTTACAAGAAAAGATGTATTAATGTTAGTCAGTGTATGTGTACAGTAAAGGCATAAACAACAAGATAGATTGTAAGGTGAACCACTAACAAAAATGACATGGCAACCAAGGAAGCACAGCTTGCTATGAATTATCACCACACTGCTGTGGTCTGAGACCATGTACAAAAACACATGGATCCCACATAAGGAGAAGAGATGTATTGTAATTTCCACCCAAGATCAGATGTTTAACCAAATGTCACCATGGTGGCAAGTGCTTGCTCCTTGCAGATCGACAGCAAATGCTACTATGTGTGTGTATGTTGGTGCACAGTGATCAGTCTTTGTAGTTTATGAGCGTTTACCTTGACTAAGACGTCCATGCGTTGTAACATCCTCTTCATTTGCTGCTCTTCCTCTTCAGTGATTGTCTGCAGCAGCGGCTCCAGCTCACCTAGCTGGGCAAGCAACCCCGGAGAGTGCGCAGTATGAGACGCTACTGAACCAAATACCGCACAGCACGACACCCATTAGTGCTGGGTATTACCCTTACATTCTCAAACGACAAGTTTGGGGGCTGGTAAAAGTAATAAAGAGCTGTGGTTTAAGGTGTGGTTATGGCAAAAGGACCTCTAATTAAGCAATTTAATTACAAACTGAAAATAAACCACATGGACAAAACATTTGATAGCAACTTGACAGCAAGGAATCTTGAAACTGGTAAAATATTTTGAATTACATCCGATTTTGGTCATGTTTTTATTTTAGTTACCACATGAACCCACACATAACTCATGAATCGGTACAACACCAACACACGTAGACAGCTGCAGTGCATTTCACTGAATTGCATTTCAAAATGAGTTCAAGCCAGGTACTGCTTATACTTAAAATCCCCCCGCCTGCCGTAACTTGTATACACATCAAATTTGGAAAAGCAAATAGCAACTCAGTTATTTTCTCCAGTGAGTTTGTGGGACGTTCTTTTAACTCTGTTTTATGCCACTAACCTCTACATTTGGGACCACAAGCAGGCCAGACATCTTTGTTCTGTCATCTATTAGACTGTTCCAGTCGAGCATGTCAATGGTTCTGTCCAGGCAAAGGATTGAAAGGTACCGTATTATGGCAACAGCATATTGGTGAGTCTACAGTATTACCAGTAAATTTTCAGTCACACTGAAACTAAGCACGAACTTTAAAATGGCTATAATAAAATAATTGGAAGATATATTATATAAACGCTTTTCACCTAAAAACAGAATTCCATGTCATTCCATCTGTGTTGTCATTGCATATTATGCACATCACATATTACTTTTAAACAAAGAATAACTGCCAAGCAAGTATATTGTACAATACTGTGCACGTACTGTTTTTAATTTAATGAAAATACATTGCAATCCAGTAGGACACCATTTGTTCTTTTCATCGTACATTTTTCATTGATTGATTTATTGTTTTACAGATATTCCTGTTTATTTTGGTAATCTGTGTTCCTGCTTACCCTGAAGATCCCTCTTTCCTTCCAGTGAACCAGCCAAAGAAGTCACCTTTTGCACCCAGTTTGGTCAGGAATTCCTAGATGGACATACAAATCTATATTTCTGCAAGGCACGTAGTGTATCAATATCCTCATTTTGTATATGAAACAGGAGCGCGAAGATGATCTAAAACGCTGGATGTAACGTTTGGTAGAAATTACACATGTACCTCCTATAATTACAGTTCATCGGGAGAACAGAAGAGGAAAAACTCCACCTGCAGTTGTTTGAGCTCCAGCCTCTGCTCTAAGGCCTGCATGTCATCTCTCCCCTGCTGTGATGCCAAGAAGGTGAAGAATCTCCGCCATTTCACCAGGACCTCTGAGAACTGGAGCTTTAAAAAAGCACGGCGTCAGTCCACCACACCCCTTCCACAGAAGCATCAGCTAAATTAGTGCATCGACCTTTAAATCGTCCCTCAGTGCCTACCAGAAACTGAGGTCGTCCCAGAGCAGTCATTTTGATGGCAGAAAAACCATCCATTGAACTCCCACCTAGAGGTCGAACATACTTTGTGTTAAAATAAATCAAATGATTTAAGGACAGAAATATTAAAAGGAACTGCATGCTCCCTCCGTTGGTTGAGGGAGGACAATATTTGCAATATTTGGTAGAAAATATCAAGTGTATGAGCCAGTATAGGTTTGCAGCTTTCACACAACATGCCAAAACAGACATGTTGTAAAGATGTATGATGTACTTTCTATTTGCTTACCAGATGCTTTGATGCATTTGATAAAAGTCTCCGTATGCTGGTCACATTTGGCCTCGTCTGCGTAGAAATACGTGCGGGCTCCAGTCACTCCCTCGTGACTGTTGCCAGAGCGTTTGTGCGCTTTATAATTTTTCTCTCTGTGGTCCTCGCCTGGGGGTGAAAACAAATTTGCATGCCTATTACTTCTAATTACATCATATACTGTGTCCACAAATAAGAGGCAGCTTACCTATGCTCTTTTTCTCTGCAGGGGATACAGATGGGCTACATTGGAAGAAATACAAAAGGATAAAATAAATGAATTTGCCTTTATATTTGAGCAACATTAAATATGTAGATTTCATTAGAATTACAGCTAATGTCTGGCATTTAAAGTTGGGAACTTGCACTCGTTCTTTGAACATTTCGGCCTTGTGGCAATGGCATGCCAGCGGCTGACACAATGTTTAGTGACCCTGTACAGTATATGCTGAACTGTCCCGCTGTCAGCCTGCTGACCCTTCAGAGAGGGCAGTTGTAGCATCACATCACACTTGACCTATTCCCCCGCCCCCCTCATCACAGGGAACTGGGGAGCTCATGTAACCAAACAGATGACTGAACATTTAGCATGCTGCACATCAGGGGCGTAAATAGGATTCAAAGCCAGGAGACTTAAGGGAGTTATCTTCTTTTAACATTATATGCCATTAAGCAGGGTCTTTTATTGACGAAATCTGGATTTAACTGCAATGGAATCCATTTGACGCTGGTTTCAGTCACTTAGGCCACTTGCTCAGTACTGTTTTCTTTGTGTTCATTTTTTATCCAAATACAGAAAAACTGTAAAAGCATATATATATATATATATATATATATATATTGTAAGTTTAAAGAGCCTCCCCAACTGAAGCTTGGCATTGTAAGTATCATGCTCTCAACATCAAGCCAGGACTTGCTGTTCCTTATATCTTCTCTCTGTTACAAGGAACTGACTAATGTTGTTGTTGCTATCTTGGCAGTTCACCGGAGTGCCTGTCAAACCCTGCTGTCTGAGATCAAGCTGGCTTAATGTGCCTTGTCCTCCTGCTGCACGGTTTGAAGGGGTATGTTCGCCAAACAAAGGTTTTCTAGGTTAAGGTTTGATACTTCTTTTGATGTCTCCAAGCAAGCACCCCCAAGACAAAGTATATCAAAGCTGCACAGTGGTATCTTGTTACTAGTGATATGGTATATATAAAAAACCAACATGCACTCAAGTTCAAGTATAAGAAGGGTCAAAAAAGTCATAGTGAAGAGCTTACCTGGGAGCTTTATAACCTCACAGTATGTGATAACACAATAAAACAATAATAGAGGACATTCTGTCTGGCACAAGCTGACATTGCAGTCAGCTGTCACTCTACATCAACAGACCTGAGCAGTAGACACTTAAATACACTGCCTAACAGCCTTGTTTATTCACCGCATCTGACCTTTAGAAACATAGATGCTGTGTGCAATAAGAAAAGGCCAGTCCTTTTTTGGGCCTCGATTTATACTTGTGCTAACTCGATCTGACAAGTGCATTTGTCTTTTTTACTTTGAGGAAATGGGCATAAAATAATATTCACTTTAGCGATTTCACTCACTGATTTGACAGTGAAGCAATTCGTAAATAGGCCAGAGTCTCCATTTTATTTTGGACTACGAGATGTCCTAATTACTCATAATGCATGCATTCCCTGAGCTACAACTTAAGGAACATTTCTACTGCTGCTGCCTAGAGAGACTGCTTGGTCTGTACTGTCATCCACGTTTACACCAGTTCACAGATCAAATGCTCACTGCCCTGTGCTACCCATGTGACAGGATTCCTAACATGTGAGAAATTCTCTCCAGCCAGCCAATCCAGAACGAGGGGCAATGGCTGAGCCAACAAATCATGTTTTACTTCCTGGCTGTGAGGCACATTAAAAGAAACCTTTTTTTTTCTTTTGGCATCAAACAAGAGGAAAATAATCGGATCTAAACAGACCTCTCGACAGAGTACATCAAATTGCAATGAGTTAAAACAGGTCCATCTAGTAGACAATAGTCAAGATCTATTCAGTTCTAGACCCACATTTGATCTTAATGTAACTGAACTGATTTTATATTTGTGCACCAATGATTCCTGCAAACTTTAATGCCAATTTAATGACCAAAGAAATCTGCTGAACAAGTCTTGAAAAATGTGTAGACTCAAAAACATACTCAGAAACATCTTTTTGGTGTGTAACATCTACTGAAATGAAAGGGAACATTCATACTCCATCTCTTTCTGCCCAGCCTCCTCTTGGCTGATGTCTTCCTCCACACTGTAGTCCAGGACAGAGCCGACGCCGAAGGCCTGATTCTTCTGGATCAGCGGCCTGATGGCCATGTGGTCCTCACCAGCTACAAAATGGCCATAAAATGTCATCTTCATGAACTGGTTGAAGGCTCTCTGCCCCAGGATCTTCTTACCTAGATCCATTATCTGGGTAGAATGGGAGAGGGAGAATTATGATGGATATATAATGTGCCAATACTTAATTCCACATGTCATTGAATCATAATGTTGCTGAAAAGCCAGGCTGTGTCTAGGCAGGATATGAAGGCAACAGGTGTACCTGCCTGACTATGGGGCAAGGACAGAAAGTAGCAAGTTGACCTTTTATAAGCAAACAAATTCAAATCACATTCTTAGCCCCAAGCTACAAACTACAAATGGCATGTAAGACAAAAACAGTGACAACGGAGCTACACTGAAAATCTGAGTAACGCCATATCAGATTGCTCTTTCACATTTGGTGTAGCTACTTGCCTTCACAAACACTGCCAAACTTTCTATTGATTCCACTGACTGCATGAAAACATGGAAACCAATGGAGTGTGGACTGAACGAACCTGCAGTGCTCCAAGTCTATTAAAGCACTGTACCACCATGCATCACAACATGGGCTGAAATGAATGGCCTTTTATGTATGGAAAGCGTGCCTTGTTAAAACACAGCGTATGGCCACGTCACCAGACAAACATGATCTGACATGAAGCTGAGGTTAGGTAACACAGACTGAACAGAGGTTCATTTCCATGCTCGGAAAAACAGGTAGTAATTTGAGAAGTGTGTGTTACACACACGTCTGAGGCACAGAAAGATGCAACTTGAAGCCTTTGAAGTTACTGCATGTATAGCTTGTTATCAATAAAACTGTTTGATTAAAACAGGGTTACATTACACTGCTACTCCACTACAATGCAGATTTTATTTAATAACTTTAGTTACTAGTTACGTTGCAGATCCATATGAATAATACAAACTATAATCAACAAATAAAATATGATGTATTATTATCAGTTAAGGAAATATAAGAGGGACATTCACAAGCTCGCAGTATATAAAGTAATTATAATATAGCCAGCTGTAACATTAAAGTGATGTAGGCCTACACACGAAAGCAGTCTACAATAATTGTAATACAGTTATATAATGTACATCTAAAATAGGACATTCTGCATAATGAGCTTTTACCTCTGGCACTTTAATTAGCCTATATGTTGATGCCAGTGGGCTACTTTTGTACTTGGTCTGAAATAAAATGTTTAAAACAAGACTTTTACTTGTAACAGAATATTTCTACACTGCGGTCGCCTGCTGCTATTTATACTTATTAAGTAAAGGATCTGTGAAGGTTCCTTCTTCCATCACTGGCTGTACATTGCATGTTACTCAGTGATAATGGGTTTTTTTTTGTCTTTTGGCTGGACACACCTGTTTGGGTTTAGACAGGGACACTCCTTTTATCCCCGCCTATGCTTCAGGTACATGTCACACAACAGCTATGCTAACTTTATGCTAACGTTACTGTCATCATTTAGTGCCCCGAACAACTGATATCACATTAACAGACTTCATGATTAGTTGCGGACTGCTAAAACAGCACCTCGTTGGCTCATTACCTCTTTATTCTTATCAACCAACAAGTCATAGGTGCAGAGTTTGAAAACCACCAAACTTCTGAGCAGCTCTAATGAGTCTTTGCTCTTAAAAGCCTCCCGCGTCTGGTCAAAGTCTACGGAGAGCTCATTAGCAGCAGCGGCGGCGTCTCTCCCTCCTCTCCTCGGTTGCCCGGAACCCTCCGACCGCGCCGAGTCACGTCGAGCGCCGCCGCGGTTGCTGACACCGTCGTCGTCCCGCTGCTCCGTCTGGGTCGCCGTCGAGCTAGAGGTGACGGTGGACCGGAGTCTCCCGCTGGAGAGCAACCGTTTAATGGGAATGCCCGCCCCCGTCCGTGTCAGGGCTGACACGGCTTTGACATAAGACATCAGCCCGGGGGAGGTGGACGTCGAAGCAGCAGTGAAGTTACGCAGAGCGTCCGGTCCGCTGGGAGCTGCACATGCTACTGTAAAAAGACGCAGACGGTCAGGACATTAGCATCACTTGGTTGGTGGACAACCTGTGACGCAAGACTATTGATTGTCACTCCCAAACTTTGTTCCTTCTTTACATCATGGCCCACGCCCTCCCCAGTTCCGCACCCAGTTGTATTGTAAGACCTTTCTCAGTTTCAGCAGGTTGCAGTGGTGGTTAGTTATAGAAGTATTCCTCGCTACAGAAGAAGAGTTGGTTGGTGTAGGTTTTGCATGGCGTGTTTTTTAAATCCGTTAAGCCTTTCCAGCCCTTTGCTCTGCTTCCCTAATGGCTACAACCTGTGTATCCTACCGACGGGAGGCAAGCTATCAATGAATGGAAGAAAACAAGTGGCCTAGGCCTGTACATGTCAAGTACTGAACAAAACTCCGGTACTTTTACTTTACTCAGTAACGTTCAAGTATCCTTAGTAGCTTATTTCTGCTCTATAGGCAAGGCCTATTTATTAAACAGGTGTAGTTACCAGGTAGCTACTTTGCAGGTTCAGATACTAATCTTAAAAATATGATAGATACATAGAAGACCTACAGACGTATGTTACTTAGGACTACAATAATTGATTATAGGGAGAATAGAAAGGTATATGTGCTCTTGTAAAGTGCATTTTGCTGATTAGGCTATATTATGTAACCCACCTTTACCTGAGTAAAAGTATAGGCTACATAATAAAACACAAGGATAGGTTTGTTCCTTAACTTGTAATTGAGTATTTATCGAGTGTGACATAATAATTTAACAAACCTTTCTTCCATGGGAAAAGACCTTTGCCATTGGCTGATATGATAATCGTGTAAATGCAGCCTCATCATTTGCTCTCACACGGAGGCCACATAAGCAACAAATTGCTCTGTGTGCTTTACCTTTCAGCATAAGTTGCAAGACAAATGATCACATGTCTGAGTAACCTCTGTCATTTTAGGACTCACAGTTCACTTGTATTGTTGTCATGCATAACAATGCACATGAATGACATCATTTAGAAACCTAATCTGTATTTATTTTTTTATAAATTTTACAGTATGCAACCGGAACACATTATTTATTAACTTAGTAGTTGTCAAACATTAAGCCATTTATAAAAGACCTGTCAAACTATCTGGAATTCTGGCAGTGGGGTTTTGTTGACATATGGATTATGTCAGTAGAATAAAATTACAAATATGCCATAACTTGTTGTAGAGGGGTAATAAATACCTTTATTCTGGACTTGCACCGGGGGGGGGGGGGGGGGGGG
>JAVQJL010079962.1:0-30402 GCA_036024295.1 Nannoperca obscura
AGACGCCCGCTACCTCACAATAACCCTCTTGTGATCACATTTCCCATTCCTCCAGTTTTTAACACCGCACCCGCAGTGTTTTAATTAAGGCCATGTGCCTTCTCCGCATCTTCAAAGGCTGACATCTTGTGGTGAAGGTTAGGTATTACACTTGAGGCATTTGTGGCCAGTGTGGAAACCCCCTGGAGTCTGCGTGTTACTGTCACACAAAAGAAAACTTCTCGATTATTTAATGGGACACATTTCATTCAAAGGTGAGGAGCTTTTAACACGCCAAGCAACAGTTCAAATTAGGGCACGCCTTGAAAAAGAAAACACAATAGCAAGTGTTCCTTAATGTTTGTTTGTATTCCCTTGGGAACATAACTGATCATAAATATTGTAACATATAACGGGGGATTCCGGATGCAATATCCACAGTGACAACACAGAAGTAACATTCATCACTTTGCAAACATTTGGGAGTTCAGAAGGAGGGATACAAATCTGTTTAATCAGTAAAAACATCAACACGAGGCAACGAACGAGAGGAACATGCTGATCACATGTAGTGGTAGCAGGCCTATTTCCTGTTGTGTTGATTGTGCCAGCCAGGAAACACAACTGTTGGTCCGCAAAGCTCTGCTTTTGGACAAAATGATACAAAGACAGCATAACCCATGTGCACTGGGTATTAAACTCCCAATGCAGATACAAGAAGGCTCTGGATTGTGCGTATAACCCGATGGAACATTTAGAGCTAGGTGTAAATAAATGTTCAAGAAAGACATAAAATTAGTTGTTCAGAAATGTACTTCATCTTCATTGGCTGTTTTTGAATGTGATCTGGCCTCATACTCAATCCATATGTATCTTCTCTCTGCGTTTGGTTTATACTGTCATGATGTAGCTGTTTGCGTGCTGCAGGAGGGTTTATGATCATAAATCCAGATGGAATTTTAGGGTTTCACACTTAAGAGTGAACACGAAAATATAAGTATAATATAAGTGCCTGAGTTTGTGGAGTGGCTGTTAAATTACTGTATTGCATACTGATAACCATGAGAACTACACTGACATGTAATGTGTTCATACCAAGAGCCACATTATTCTCTACACATACAGCATCATTCATGCAGTCTGTTTTATGATGCTGTGCTTGGCTTTGAATAGGGCACATCGGGTACATTTACCAGTATGAGAGGAATGTTAAGAGTAACCACTTGTATCGAGGTAAACATAAGGATCATAAAGGCTCATCTGTATATGAAACCAGGGTTTTTTCAAAATAATATAGATCTTTGTCAGCGTGGTGTACAGCCCTACAGTATATTTATTTAACAGAGATGGACCATCAGAGGAAAAGATAATGGTGACATGAATTTAAAAATGAAAGAAAATCTAAGAACAAGAAAGCTGCTGGAACAAAAGGCAAATGTATACATAGCTACAACTGCTACATGAGTGAGTAGTACAAGGATAAACTACTTCTTCCGTTAAAATATAAATATTGTTGAGAGTTGTGCGCCCTCTTGTGTGGTATCAGTAAAGTTCAGCTTAACATATCCACACAAACAGTAGTAAACGAGAGTTCCCACAACATGCACGCTTGTGAATCTTGACAGTTTTTGTTTGATGTTGCTCTGAGCACCAATTAGTTATACATACATCTTAGGCTGATAGCTCAAATTCATAAGTCTTAGTGAGCCAAAGGACACCAGTCTCTGTAGAATCAAAGCTTCAGACTATCTGGAGGACAGCATCAGATCAATGCCTGTGCGTCCTGTGCCTGTCACGTTGATTATGAACTGCACATTTGAGTCGTGCTCAGGAAGTCTCTCGTCCTCACCCTCTATCTTACACTGTCCATTACAGTACAAACTGTCTGAAACCACTGCTGTCTGGAATGCAGATGAAAGGGTCTAAGTCCGGGGGGGCAGCCAGTGTCCGAGCCCTTCAAAGAACCTCCGTACGCTCGTGATGTAGAAGTCGACGTTGTGTGTGAAGTCGGTGCAAATGTTGGAGTAAGTGTCCACCAGGGTGCAGTAAAGGGCGGTCCCACCTATGCTGATCACCACGGTAACCAGACACAGCAGCAGCAGGATCAGGCAGGAATCTCCACCTACCTCATCTAAGAGAAAGAAATAGACAAATGTGATGTGCTTTTTCATGGTGAAATATTTTGGATTTTGAAATAGTTTGTCTGCAGTCACTGTAAATCAGTCCTGGAACATGCATTTCAAACTCCACATTTAGAGAGAAATGTTTACATCACAGATGAGATCTACTGTACCGTGCTCAATGCCATCCTCTGGCTCACTGAAGCGAACTTTGCGTTTGGAGTTCTGTTTAGTAACAATGTTGCTTGGGGGAGGCAGTCCATCCAGCGAAGCTCTCCTCCTCTTCAGAATGGAGACCAGACCGTCTGGACAGGAACTCTGAAGGAGACAGAAACAAGAGAAATGTCCACCAATGTGTTCTTCTTGTTTCAAGGACCAAGTCTTTGGGGTCACCGTACCCAGAACCTGATACATGGACTGGTACTTAAATCATTCCAGTGTCTTTGGTAAATCACAGCTGGCCTCTGAGTCCCTTCCTGCAGGCCCAGCCCTCTGCAGTGCTCTCTCTATCTGTCCCTGTCTCCTGCCCCTACTCACTCCTCCCAGGCCACTTTCTTTCTACTCACCAGACCTTCCATCCTCGAGTCATCTACCAGATGCCCTCTGACTTTTCCACCAGACTTCCTCATTCACCTGCTCACCTCTTCTCACTTACCTCATAAGCCCTGCAGTTACCTGACCTTCTGCTCGTTCACCTGTTTTTACTTCCCTCATCAGTCACTCACCACATATACCAGCACAGATCCTTTGTTGGTTCATCCTTTCCATGTGCCTTGTTGTTATGTTGCTTTCCTGCCTGGTGTTTTGCTTTTGAACTTCTGTTTACTGCCTGTCTACACAACTGCCTGTCAGCCATCTATTTAAAATAAATCTTTGAACACAACTGCCTGTATGCATTGTCTGTATGGTCTGTATGGTTTTCCCAAAGAAATATTAGTGTAGTCTATTAAAAATCTATCAAGTGGGTTTGGTCAAAACAGAGTGTAAGGTTAGATTCTCTTTTTCTTATCTGTAGTTTGAAAATACACACAACATATAGCCTACTTTAAGAACACAGGAACACAAACTATGCATTGGGGTGGTTTGAGACTCATACAATGTAACTGTGGGATTTGAATCAGATATACAGTGTATATATATACAAGAAAAACATCACAGTGGTAGGGAATGAACAGGCTCCAACAGCAGACAGTGAAACCTCCTGTATGTTCGGCATTAGTCAACAGACGACAAGCCGCATTTTAGATGAATTGGAGCTGAGCCGCAGAAGCTTGGCTGAGGCAAGTAAACACAGATCTGCAGAAGCACAGGTGCAACAACACAGAAGCACAAATAATTCTCTGTGTTGGAGACACAGCAAGCCTGACTAATGTGTTTCAGTTGGAAATCATGATTGGGCAAGCTCAAGCTCAGCTAAGCAGAGAGATCACTGTTACATGGATATAATCCTGGCATTGTACTCATTATTATGCATTGCATTAATAATTTCTGACTCTGTAAACTGCAGTTACACTGTGCAGTCAACAGAGGTCAGTAAGAAGATTTATTCCTACCCACCCTACTAAAAACCTTTTGACCTGATCATAATCTCTTAACAGAAACAGTAACACACAGCATCGTCATATGCTGACTACGGAAGTGGAGTCATTTCTCAAGCTGTCAGCCTGATCTGCTGCAATAATTTATAGATCAATTATTTACTGAGGTCAGTGGGTCAATAGCATGCAGAATATTGCAGTGGTCATCACACTCAGTCAAATATGTAGAGAGGCACATTAGTATATCATGTTTGACTTTTAAGATTATATCAACTTCTGGTTGTGAAGTCAAGCCTCGGGCCATTCAAATCTGAATTTTCGTCTGTCACCACTGTGGAAATTGTGATGTTACAGAGAAATACTGCATGGTCTGAGAAAACTGTCAGGACAAAGTAATATTTCTACGTGTGAGCAGAAACATCTTTCTCCTAGAGTCTGGAGCGCCTTCACAGGGAACACAGAGACACTACATCAGCAACATTCAGGCAATGTTTTTATTTGTTTTCTTAATTAGATAAATGAAGATACTGCCACTGATGAAAAAGTGTTACGCATAAGTAATATTTTTATATGCAGTAGCTATATACATAATTATACAAATTATGATGAAATGATGGGTTTATTCAGGAATGTTTAGTTCGTAACTTGTAGTTTTGATTCAATGGTGTTCTTGTTCAAATTTTGGAAACCTCTTGAAGTGTAAACACTAACTAGGCTGTAAGAAACAATCATGTCAAAACATTACACACCAGAGCTTTGAGCTAAACGCTAACACGCCTTTTAGTTTAGGGTGTTAGCATGCTAACATTGGCTGATTGGCACTTAACACAAACTGAACTGTGAAGCTGTGATTTTAGCAAAATGCCACACCAGCATGATAACATGCTTACAACTGCAATGCTCCCATGTTGCTATAGGTATATGGTTAACCAAGTTCACATGTGTATAATAGCCTGTTAGCATGCTAACATTTTGTAATTTGGTAATCTAACATAAAGTTCAGGATGTCTTTAGCTTTTCAAGAATATGGTCATAAACCAAAGTACTGGACAAATAAAACATTTTACCTGATGGTGGCGTAAGAGGAAAAGTCAACTGATCATTAAAGTAAATACAGTTCATCCTGTGGGGGACATGAATGTCTGAAACAAATTTGATGGCACTCCATCCAATTGTAGCCAAGACCTTACACTCACAACCATAAATGTCAACCTCGTGGTAATGCTAGCGGATACTCAGGGAAAAGTCATTAGGATTCACCCTCTGTAGATTATTGATATTTGTTGAACACATTTAATGGAAATCCATTCAATAATTTTGAGATATCAGTAAATGCCATAAGTGTCAACTTGCCAGCAGCACTAGAGAAAAAGTCAGGGGATCACCAAAGTAGGTAAGATGCATCCTCTTGGGACCACGAATGTCTGAAAATGGCATCTCAAATCAACAGTTGTTGAGATATTACACTTTGGACCAAAGTGGTGGACCAACCGACAGGCTGACATTGCCATCCCGACCATGACGCTAACATGGCTAAAAATCCATCTAATATCATGTCATGTTTACAGGGAGCTGGCAAATACACAAAAAAATATGTGTTGAAGAGATCATTTTGAGCCACGGTTGTATGTTAGTGGTTGTGGTATGGATATATGAATATTATACTGAGCCCTTTAACTGATGATCTCCCAGACAGACAGTAATGAACTGCAGCAAACAGAACTGAGCTAACAGAAACATTCAAATCCACAAAGCATCAGAAGAAATGACTCATCCGCAACAGAAGCTCGTCTTTCAAATATTTATAATGCTTTATTGTGCTCTAAGACTTCATCCATGGTCTCTGAAAGGACACACAATGGCCTTTTCACATATCACACTGTCAACAAATTGATCTATTATACAGTCAATGAAGTAATGCAGCAGCCTGCTGGTCTGTTTTGTTCAGCAGTTGAGCAGTGAGCTGACAGACTAAATGGCTTGTTTTTGAGAGAGAGCCAAATACTGTGGCTTCACATGTTTCTGTCAGCTCAACCCTGTTTGCTAGTGGTTCATTTTTGTCAGGAAATATGTATTTTCTGAACAAGTTATAATAATAATAATAAGAAAAAACTGCTTGGAAAAACCCAAAGGAGTCCCACCCAGTCAAGCCTTCACTGGATTACATAACAGCCATGATCCTGACCCCATCAATGCGAGGCCTTCAGCCTGTACTGCTTGTTTGGCAAAGCTCTGATTTCATCTCCACCTCTAGGAAGAACCAGGCCCCTTCAGCTCAGTGTTTGAGCCAGGACATCATGTCTTGGCTCAGGCCCCGGCTCAGTAATTTGGCGGGGTAGACATCCCAAGTGGGTGGAGGTTTTTGAACATAGAGGAGTTGGCGATGATCTCACCAAGGGACCACAGAGATCATTCATGGGAGTGTCCCAGCAAAGACAAAAAGCCGTGGATTAGAATACAGAACTTAAACAAACACAGTCTTACTTTCCAGAGAGACCAGGGAGAGGAAGGAAGGAAGGAGGTATACATGCATACAAGGCAGGAAAGGTTCATTATACCACTCCTGTGTTCATCATAACTGCTCTCTTTTATGACCAAAGCATCTTCTGTGACAATCTGTTTGATTTACCACAACACTTCTCTAGTAATACTTATCAGGTGTAAAAGCACACAAACAGCAACAGACCAGCAGACTCAAACTGTATTCCTACCCCCTCTGTGTGGGACAGCTTGGCCAGGTCCTTGTCTGAAGCCTGGGGGACTCCTGTGGGCCACTCCACCTTCACCTCCTCCTCCTCTGGCGTCTCTTCACACGGCTCCTCCTCCTCTTCTACTTCTTGTCCTTCCTCATACGTCTCCACCTCTTCTTCTTCTTCCTCCTCTTCTTCTCCTTCTTCCTCCTCCTCACCTCCCTCCTGATGGCCGGGATGTGGTAAGGGTAGCTCTGATTCTGAGTTCATGCTTCGCTCTTGTTCTTCATCCTGTAGTGTTGTTTCAGGCAGGCTGACTGGAATGTGGGAGAGACAAAGGACAGTGGTTATTGATTATGCATTCTTACTAAAGCCTTACTGTATATGAACTTGACAGTGTATTGATACAGAGGCCCGGTGTAACTTAATGTGTCCATAAGTGGATTAGAAGGTTTATTCCATTATATGTCATTCTCCACTTTTCCATTGTCTAAATAAAGGACTGAAGTGATAAAAAGTTCTGTTCCCATTCTCCTTTTGTTTTACAGTCCTGATCACAAACACAAGTTGGAATAGTTTATAAGTGATGAGACAAGTTCATGTGTTACCCAGTCTAAGTGTGTGTGTGTGTGTGTGTGTGTGTGAAGGCTGAAATTGGATGAAAATGAACAGATGTTTTGAACTTTATAGGGCTGAGGAGTTGCAAAGCATGCTAGGTGTTGGTATTGTAATTACATGGATGTTTTGCCATGCTAGCAGTGCTAGCAATATCTCAACAACTATTAGATGGATTGCCATGGAATTCTGTTTTGAAATTCATGGTCCTGAGAGGATGAATCCTACTGACTTTGGTGATCCCCTGACTTTTCATCTAGCGCCACCAGCAGCTTAACATTTTATATTTTAGTAAATATTTTCACATCCACATCCACATAAGATGGGATGCCATGAGATTTTTGTACAGACGTACAGATGTCCCTCTCAGGGTGAATTGTAATAACTTAACTCAAATCAAATTCTAATTTGTCCAGTATTTTAGTTTATGACCAAATGCCTACAAAGCTAATGATGTTCCCATCAGGAACATTTGTACTTTAGCACTTGTTATTAAAGGTTAGCATGCTAACACCTAAAAGTAAAGTGGTGAACATGGTACATATTGTTTCTATTTTGCATCAGTATGTTAGCATTGTCATTCCAAGCATGTTAGTATAAAGTTAGCATTTAGCTCAAGGCACCACTGTACATTCTCACAGAGCCACAAGCTTTAGTGCACAAACATGTTTACCTTTATCACAACAGGGTTGTAGTGTCTCGTTCTTGCTCTGAATGTCCTTCTCCTCACATCCTTCAGTTGTATTTAGCGTGTGCTGTTGAATCAAACATAGTTGACAATCATTCATCAAGTAGGAAAAGTCTAACAAAAAGAAGATCAATATAAAAAGGAAATGTCTTACCTGCTTCACACTGATGGATGGTCTGAGTGATGCCAAAAAGAGAAAGACCGATAGAGACAATAAAAAGCCAAGACAGAGGAAGGCCATACAGACAGCAGGAGAAACAAAGAGGTAAAGAAAGGTCACACAAGTTAATGATGTGTTAAAATATTCCTCTGGCCTTTCCAGTAGTTGGCATCTGTTCTCCAAAACCAAATCCACCTGCACCAAATGACTGTGGGCTGCAATAACATACCAAGGGAGTCACAGGGTAGGTGGGACACAACAGCGTCTGGCACGCAGACCTGCGGTATTTGTCTGTGTCTGGTCGAAATTTCAATCCTGCGGAATTTGTTTCTGCCCGGTCAGAAATATTGATTTCTGAATGAGTCCCAGGTGTGTCTGTATCCTCATTGTGTCTTCATGCATTATCAATGTATGGGCTTGGACGTGACTTCTCAGTGTGTGTGTGTATATGAGAGACAAAGAAAGAGGTTGGATTACAGTGTACAAAATGGGCACTAAAAGGTTTCTGTTGAACACTGATGAAGTATAATTGGAGGAAACTGCATGAGAGGAATTTAGTTGCAAAGCTGGGCTGTTTATATAGATATTTCATAGACATAACTTTACAAAATGCATGTTTAATGACAAAGAAAAGCTGGAAAGTGTGGGATGTCTGCTTTCGTGTACAACCTCATTTTAGGAAATAAGTATTGTGGCTGATCACAAGATGAAAACGCTGTTTATGATTGTATCTTCCTGCCTCAGCAATGTAGAGCAGAATATTGTGGTATACCTGCGGTGCGTCCTGCAGATCTGTGTCAGGGTCTCGATGTGTTTCTGACTGATGCTGTCTGTCTCAGCAGGCAAACTGCTCTCAGCGTTCTTCTTCTCCCTCAGTTGGCTCTCTGGGAACACGTGCCAAGTACAGGTGCACAAAAAATGAATGCACATGCCCACTCTTTCTCTCAATGTTATGTATTTAGGTTTTTGATCAACGCTAATATTTTATAGAAGTAGGAATATATGCATGCAGTACCCCAGTTCTCCTGCAGGGAGGAGAGGTTGGAAAGCAGACGTTCATGGTAGAGCTGCTCAAGTTGAAGGAACTGGATGGCCCACTGGTCTGGTAGCATCACCAGTTAAAGACATTCAGTCTAAACGTTTCTGTTTAACCACAGTGTTAGTTATTTTTGTAGTTTTTATATTGACTGGGTCAGTTTTATGACCTGCAGCCAATAAAATCCCTAGCCTAGTGTGTAATTAAAGAAACCCACAGGTGCCATTCTGTTACTGTTAGTTTCATTCTATAAAGTTGGTTTGTTTCTGTTAAACAAAGGCTTTCATCATCTAGCAGCTATATAATGTCAACGACAGGGATTGCTATTCACTTCAAATAAATGAATTATCCACTGAGAGTATCAACAACCTGCGTGATATATTGTACGTGTTAGGTTCAATTATACTGTGCAGCAGGGGTCCGTACGCCTTTTTTTCACCAAAATGAATTAATTATTGCAAACATCTAACTACAAAGGAGGGAATCTCTGTCTGTCTCTCTGACTGTCTGTCTGTCTGTATTTATGTCTGTCCTTCGATTATCTCGACAACCACTCATCTGATCAACTCCACACTTGGTGGGTGTATTGCTAAGGACCCAAATAAGTGCACTTTTGCTTTTTGAGATTATTGATATTGCATACACTTGCATACTGTAGTCCTCAAAGTTTGCTCAAATGCTATGGGCAGGGCTTACATTACAAAAAAGGAGGCTTGTGACTCATTATGGTGCACAGACCATGCACCAGACCATTATCAAGACAAAATCCAAGACAAGAAAACATGAGGGTGGCAAAGTTAATGGCCTTAGGTCACCTAGAGGTTAGAAATAATAATAATAACAATCAAAAGGTCAATTAAAAAAGTGAAAAGCTCACTTATATAAGAAAAATGTCCACCAGACAGATATAGGCAGCAAAGGAATATACTATATACTACTGTACATTGGTGAATCAACATATATTCAGTTCTGGTTTGGAATTTGTTACTGAAGTGAAGTACTTCATACTTTACATTTAACATTTTAGAGCATTTAATTGCTCCTCTTAAACACATGAACACATACCATCCTCCGTACAGCAAGACAGGCTGACATCTGTTGCCAGACCAACAACAGACAATCCTCACATATATGCCATTCTGGCTCTGCAGGAAAATACTAGTAATTGGCACACGTCACAGTGAATAAACACAGAAAGAAATGAGGTCAGTGTGAACTTGAAAGGATACAGTCCTCTTTGAGCGAGTAGGCCTCTGCAATCTGAAAAAAGAGAATGGAATAAACAGGAGGTGAAGTATGCTGATTCACACAGACGTTCAGAATTGGACATCATTAATGTACTTAAAATAACGCATGTGACATTTTAGCCATTAACCCACGAAGCACCAAAGCACACGGTGACCTTAACCCACACTGCTGTGCACTGAAAGTGATGTTGTCAAACACTAATTAGGCCAGTCAACCAAATGTAGACGTTTTTGTTTGAAACTCGCTAAATCCCTCTAAAGATGATCACATGACAGCGTCATACCAAGAGGCAGAGCTATGCAGACACACTGTGAGAGTCAAGTCACATGCAAATAATTGTGGTTTGGATTATTTGTGTTGGGCTTTTTTCCCATCTACTTTTCCCCTTCCTTTTTCCCTTTAGTAAATCTAGACAATGGGGAATTTCACCTCCTCAGGTATTCTTCTGTGATTCCATGATACCAGGTAGTTTTGGGGATGCAACTAATAATTGTTTTCATCACCAATTTATCTGCTGAATATTTTCTATATGTTCTAGCCTAAATGATTAGAGCTATAATGTGTAACAACAATGAATTCAGATTGCTTAAATGTGTAGTTTGAGTGTAGGCTCTATGTGTTGGCATTTCCATGAACCTGTTGCTGTCAGTGTCTGCTGAACAGGAGATCAGTAACCTTCAGGCTTAGAGAGAAAACAGACAGACAGAAAACATTTATTTACTCAGTAACAATGCCGTTTAACCAAATTCCAGTTTGGGTGTTATTGTTATTGAGTGTTATTTGAGGGTTTATATATACACCAATCAGCCAAAATATTATGACCACCTGCCTAATATTGTGTAGGTCCCCTTTTTGCCTCTAAAACAGCCCTGAGCCATCAAGGCCTGGACTCCACTAGAGCTCTGAAGGTGTGCTGTGGTATCTGGCACCAAGACGTTAGCACCAGATCCTTTAAGTCCGGTAAGTTGCGAGGTGGAGCCTCCGTGAATCAGACTTGTTTGACCAGCACATCCCACAGATGCTGGATTGGATTGAGATCTGGGGAATTTGGAGGCCAAGTCAACACCTTAAACCTCGTTGCTGTGTTTCTCAAATCATTCCTGAACCATTTTTGCAGTGTGGCAGAACGCATTATTCTGCTGAAAGAGGCCACTGCCATTGGGGAATACCGTTCCCATGAAGAGGTGAACTTGGTCTGCAAGGATGTTTAGGTAGGTGGTACGTGTCAAAGTAACATCCACATGAATGGCAGGACCCAAGGGTTCCCAGCAGAACACTCTTCACCTGTCAGTGAAGAGTTGTATGGGCGATCGGTGTATGTAACACTCTTTGAAACAAAGCACAGTGTAACATGGACAGTAATGATGTTTTCTGTCCATGTGCATGACACCCTGTGTGTGTACTTATTTCACATAGATACATGGATACATGATTGCACTGCATTGCATGTCCTTTCCTTTGTTCCATGATTACTGGAGTTAGCAGTGAAGCAAAGTAAACTGCAAGTTCCTCAGGTGCTGGACTGAGTGAGACAAATGAATCATATTGTCTAAGTGTTGTTAAGAAGCTGGGGTCTACAAAGTATTGCACCCACAATATGAAACAACTGCCAGGGTCCTTTTCAGCTAAACAAAGAGACTGAACCAAACCTTTATTTATCACACCTCTAATTAGCATGTCTGTTTGAATGCTGTAATTGTGATCTGAGGCAGGGGAGGCGGCAGGAGACCAACAAAAGGGTAGAGTGATGCCAGTTCACATCTCTGCACCTGCTTCAGTAACTACAGCTGATGTCTCCCTGAGCAATGCAGTTACAGGGAACATTTAAGATTTTCAGACAGCTGACCTTTTTAAATTATGAATCAAGCCATCTCTGTACATTTGCATGCTCTAACAAACTATTTTGAAAGAACATTTAAAACAACAGCTCAGTGATTTGTTATATTTGTCTCAGCTAACTGAGAAAACATAGACATTGGAATCAGGTCACGCAGGAAGACTGCCATGCACACACTTTCTGTAGATGTAAGCATACAGAAACGTACATATACACACCCACAAACAAAACCATTTCACAAAAACTAAATAAAGGCACATATTCCCTGTGGATGGTCGCGCCTTCTCTCAAACATCCATTTACACACACAAACACACCTGGTGCAGGGAGTGTGGCAGCAGTGTGTAGTCACTGTTTTCTCTGAGGGACTGCAGGGAGGCCAGCAGCTCTGGGCTGGGGCCCGGCGGTCCATCTCTGGGGACACTTCCTGGAAACACACAACACAAACAAACGCTAGTAGGAAATATACCAAATATTTCAGATGTTTCACTAACATTATGGTAACTTCCAACAGCACTGATTTGTAAATTCTCAATGGTTTATGTAACCAGTCAGTGATAGAAATGTAAACTAAACGGTATGAAAATATATACTGTATATTATTACTTAAAGGAGCATGCCACCTATTTAACACATAACGGTCAGTTTATCATCACGAGGCTGCCTCACTGCCTTAGTTTTAAAGGAGTAGTGAGAGTGACTTTTTAAATTTAAGGGAATACACTTTTTCACTTCCATGCACAGCATTAGATGAGAAGGTTGATACCAATCTCTAAATATGAAGCTAACACCAACAACCAGTTAGCTTAGCTTAAAGACAGGGGTTGTTAACAGCTAGCCTGGCAATGTCCATCCAGGGATGACTTGGCCAAGAGAATTAATCCCTGAATTCTTTCTGAATTCTCCCCTGGTGGCTGGCAACATCACAGTGACGACAAGACTGCGTACGACCAAGAAATAGTCTGGCACATAAACCCCCATTAAACCACAACTTTACATTTTTACAGTTTTGTTTGTGTGCAGATAAATGTAATGAGATATAATGTGTTTGTTTGTAATTAGTGAGCTTTAGAGGTGCTATGAGGCAGATTAGATTTACCGTTGGACAGAGCCAGGCTAGCTGTCTTTAGTCTTAATGCTAAGCTAAGCTAAACAGCTCCTGGATGTACCTTAATATATTTATATTTAGTATACCAACAAAAACTACTAAACTATTCCTTGAACCAGCTTACAAACACCAACAAATATTGTAACAAGGACAACCAATATGTCAGTCTACTTTACCTTGTGTGTGTGTGTGTGTGTGTGAGAGAGAGAGAGAGAGAGAGAGAGAGAGAGAGAGAGAGAGTGTCATGGCAGACCAATAAGATGTGGTAGATGCTAAAACTATCTGACAAACAGGCTGTTAACCTTAGCAGGTTGCCATCAGTGACAGCCTGTCAGCCCCACGCCTGCAGCCATTACTGTGACAATAAGTCACTATTAGCTGTAGTAGTTCCAGCTGTATGCTACATTACAAACATCCAATAGAGTTAGCCGTGGGTTCCTTACAGCGTAGTATCGTCATGATCATCTCATTTTCTTCCGGCATGCTGCAGCAGTTTTTGGAAACCAAGTTCCACAGATGGATGATAAGCTTTGAGTTGTTCTGGAAAGATTTCAATCAGCACTTCTCTGCAAAATAACTTCTGTGTCTTTCTGCTGTGCTGTGAGATTCATTATTTTATAGTGTCATTAGCATCCACATTTGCTGATACTGAAGAAAAAGCAACATTACCCTAGGTGTGCAAACATAAAAAGCACACAGAAATCATATATTGGATGGAATAAAGTTTCTTACCAGTGGCATTGTCGATGCACAACCCTTCCTCTGTCTGTGTAGTCCCAGTGTCTGGACCCTTTGGCGGGATGGCATTCTTGTTACCCATCACCTCCGTCACTGCAGCTATCTTCCGCTCCAAGTCGACGTTCCCCAAAAGCTTCTCTGAGACCCTCCAGTGGGCCGTGGCTGGGTCTCTTTTTTTCAGGCCCTCACTGGAAAAACATGAATTGTTTCTGACTTTTATCAGAGCACTTCCTTTTAGTGAGATAAGCAAATAACTTGGGGAAGTTTGTGTTGCTCTTGGGCGTCTCAAGCACTGGAGAATGAGGTCTCGGGCAGGTTTGGTCTTTGATCAGTCTTGATCATGTGATTTAATCCTCCATCGACTCTCCTGGGTGGTCAAGAAAAGGGAGATTTGAAATGTCCACCACAGCCTGGGAAGGCTGTTCTGTGGGGGATGAGTTCTCAGTCTTTGCAGACTTTCCGCAGGCCTTTGTATGCTTTATTGTGCTTTTTGTCTTCTCTCTTATACACAGAATTCAGTGTAGTCTCCTTTCCTTGTCCCCAGCAAGCTGTCAAAAAAAATAAAATCATGTATGCCTCATGCATGCAGTATGTTCTGAGGAAGAGGGGACTCGTAAACAGAGAAAGAAGAAAGCAGAATGCAAAGTGAAGCAGCATTGCTGGTGAAATGGCAGTTATGTCACTGACTGAAAGGGTCGTCTTTGTGTCTAAACCATGACTGCCCATTGAGGCATGGCAGAGTGCTCCATTCTGTGTTATTTGTTATGTGTTATTTGAGTAAAAATTTAAATTGAAATGCAATAATCCAATTTGCATTTTCATTTTCTCATATAATGTAGCCTACTTTTCATTTTATGTAAGCATTATTAAGTCACAATTAAAATTAAAATTACATTTTCAAATCATTTGAAAATGAAAATAAAACTGGCATTTTACATTTCATTTTCAAACCCCTAACCTCTTTTGTCTTGAAGTACTTGAAGAAGTACTGACTGTAATAAAAGGAGTTCAAGTACTGCATTTTATTTTTACCTAAATAACACATACATGTTTAAAATTATAAAGATATTGTTGAATTACATTTAAGTTTTTAAGTGTACGTTATGATTTTAATATAGTTCCCTTTAGGCTACCATAAATGTGCATTTATTCATTTAATTCACCTGGTATTTGTGAATGCGATTTATGTTAATTATAGGCTATAAAGTCTAATTCTAGCAATATAGTTTTTGAGAAAAAGTTAGTTTTTTTCATAAAGACACACCAACACTGTCATCTTTAGAGCCACGCAGCTAGCATGGCTTTAAAAAAGCCATTTTACAGACTAAAGTCTTATTTAACTCAATTGAAAAAAGCAATTGCCAGATTTATTGATAAAATAATGATAACAATTCACAAAAGTTCATTAGTTTCAGCCCTACAGGGTACATAATATTACAGCAAACTAACCTTAATATAAAGTTTTTTCCAGGCTTAAACATGAAAACAGAATTCAGTTATACATGGGCTAATCATTTAATATTTCAGTGTTATATCTATTTATTTTTTATCATCATAATATAGATAGACATATAGATAGACATATATAATTTCTATGTACCACTGGACTTGGTATTCTCTGCATTTTGTAGAAACCCTCTATTTACATATCTCCCCCAGTTTCAGCACCTATTGATGATTAAGTAGAGTGGTAAATATATGAAGGTAAAAGTCTCCATTTACAGTCCTTGCTCTAATGTTTTTATCCAGATGAACAATGCCTGACAGCAGGGTAAGGGTTTAGTTTCTTATGTAAGGTCATTTCACAAAGTTTACAAGGGTGTAACTGGAACTGTTGACGAAAAGCTAACATTATGAGGATGAATGACATTTTACAGGGTAGTCACTCTAACCTCTAACCAGTCCTGTCACTGTAATTATTATCCAGAGATACCAAACACAGTATTGTCAAGGCTTGGTGGTCTTTATCTTTTGTTTTTGTGTATTTTATACTATACTATTTTATACTTCTTTTAATTCCTTTGCATTATGGTGTCAGAGGCAGTTCACTGTTTTATGCTACATGCTACCTATGTTCTATCTGTCTTAGCATCCCCAGTGGGAACCACATCCTAAATATGTGCAGTAGTGGTGCAGTTGTACACACATTCCTCTACAAGCTTGCAAAACCATGGCTTCCTCTCTCAGTTGGTAGAGTTTGGATAAGCAATGGCCGACATGCTGTAGATGAATATATTTCCGCTTCATGAAGCCTATATTTTCAGCCTGATTGGTCTGAGGGCATGAGAGCTGTGTGATACTATGTGTTCACACAGCATGTTAGAAGTCACATGAACGCTGTGAATTCTACAACATGGAATGTGACACAAAGTACGATGTGAGCAGTGACTGTCTCAGGATCTGTAGAATGAAATTAAAAATGATGCCAGGGACGCTAAAGATGAAAATTTTGTAAATCTGATTAAAGTGCATTATGACAGTTCTGGTTTTGCTTTTACATTGTGAGGTTTGTCCTGTGACTTGCTACATGCTATGTAAACTTTTCTGTTGTATGCCATTTACCTTCTTTAATAGTTATATATACTAAACATAAAAGTTTTTATTGAGGTTTAAAGTGTGTGGGTAAAGGGTAGAATTTTTATTTTAGAATCAGTATTCATTATTATCCTTTATAATAATAATACTATTAAATACCATATCATCTTATTCCTTTTTTTATTGTATTGCCTTCTTGTTTTATGTTATGTACATGATACCTTATTACCTTATGTTCTTATCGTGTTGTATATGTTTTAATCATCAATGATTTTAGTGTATTTTTGCTTTTTATTTTGAAGCACATTGAGTCCATGCCAATCTTATAAAATGTGGTATATAAATAAACTTGACTTGACTTTAAATAAATAGGAACCCTGGCAACCTTGAAGGTAGAATAACTTACAATCACCAAATGGTGGGAAATTGTGAGCAGCAATGAATCACAAATACCTTCATAAAGTTGCGAGCTGAAATATGCAGAACAAGAATATGGTCATTCATATTTGTTAATGGTTCCTGACAAATGTATCTTCATTCAACATGTAGCCTGCCATTACTACTATGGAGCCAGATCAGTGACAGTTACATTTGGCATCGAAAAGAAGATATGGCTTTGAAAACAAAACGGGAACTTGATATTTTTTACATGCTGATGTGTTTTTCAAAGAGAACATTCAGATTTTTTCTTCATGTCACTCTTTTTTCAGTGTTTATTTTTTACGCTCTTGTGACAGCCAACTCTTCAACAGTGAAAAGTGACGTTCTCTCCTTAGAGATTATAGGATTATTATAGGTAAATCACGCTCTCCTTGACCCTCCCCTCAAACCCCTCCTGCCAAAACACTGACAGTTCAAAACGAAAAACCGATATCGTGAAAAAAAAGTGACATCATAAAAAAAAACTGACATCGTAAAATAAAAATGAGTGTAAAAAATAAACTGAAAAAAGGTGACATGAAGAAAGAATCTGAACATTGTCATTGAAAAATACATCAGAATGTAAAAAATATTTATTGTTTTCAAAGCCAATTTTTCTTTTCCATGGCAAATGTAACTGTCACTGTTCTGGCTCCATAGACAACAGCCCTGTCAGACGTGCTTCTAGTTACAGCAGCATCATTGAAATGTGTTCACATCCAGTGGAGAATGTAGAAATGTGAACGCTGTGAACACTGAATTACAACTGCAGTGAAAAGCATAGTAAGAGTTGTGTTCCTGCTTGTGTTTCTACAGTTGTCTGTCCGGTGGTTTCAATTAGTTTCCTGTTTGTAAAAAAAAAATCCTGTCGCACGAGTGGGTGGCCGAGCGTGCGTGCGAGTGCACGTGTCTGCGTTACGCAAAGTGAACACGTGCATCGGGGGCGCGTGCTTGCCGCTGACACTCTCGTGCACTACTAAACCTCGCGCTTAATTAAACGTTGTTTTTTTTCTGTCTACAACTATTTTTAATAAGTGCTCCTTGCTTTTTGAACATAGTCATCGCGTGGACATGAACGGTAGACATGTTCAGTTAAAACACACCACAGCATCCTTACGATAGTGCAGGCTGTCGAGTTCACTGCGGGTTTCTCTCCTGGTATCCCTTATATTATAAATATATTATAAGGGATACCAGGAGATATAAGGCTTAAAACATTCAGTACTTCCTATTTTTGCTGCGACATCCAGCTTGTATCCGTTCTTGGGTCGTTATAGGTCCCTCTGGTAAGGTAACGAAATATGCAGTCCTACCTAGAGCCTGCCATATTCTATATAAGTTCATGTCACACAATCACAACACCGGACATGTGATGGGGAGATGTACTCACCGCTGGATGATGCCTCGCAGTCTGAACATCAACCCCCTGAAACAGCGTCGCGATGTTCGTCAGCAGCAGGATCACTCACACAGAAACCTCACTCTGTCATCTGGCCGTCTCTGAGACGCTCTCATGCTTCTTGTTTACGGTCCAATCCGGGGATTTTCAGCTTCTCCTCATTGCAAATATATATATATATATATATATCCCTAAATGTCATGATTATTTATTTATTTATTTAACCATGTGGCGCAGGCTGCCACCTCCTGGCAGATGTGTCACACTGGCTGCTGGCTGTGTGTCGGCGGTTATGTAATAGCACATGAAGCGGTCATATGAGTGTTAAGCAGCTAAACTGTCCACCGGATTACAACGAAATAGTGAAAACATACATAGTCTTTGTGTCGTATTGTTACTATTACATAACCAGAATAGAAACGCATGTACATTCATTAGACTGATCAGGTACAAGTCAGACAATCATTTAGATAATTGTGGTATATTCTTTATTTTACCTGAATAGTGCTCTGTAGGCCTACCCACCTCCTCCAAATCAATTTATAATCAGTAATGGTTACTGTAAAAAATGGGATGTTGGCACCTTAACACATGTAAAAAAAAAAAAAAAAAATAGCCTTTTCATTTATTTTAACAAGCTTACATTATCAGTTGCCACAATGCTTTCCATTGCCAAATAACTTTAAGATTTAAACATCTCATAGGCAGAACTGGTGCAGCCCTAGTTATCCCACCTTTTCCTTAAAATGTACAAATGAATAGCACAATCATTTATTTGTGTAAACCCAAAATTATGCAATTCCCAGAACTTTAATCCTGAAATAGATGTTTGAATTGGCTGAGACAAGCTCAGGTTGTGTTTCCAGAAGCTAACATAGAAACTCCCAAGTAGGAAATAGGGGAAATCATTTTCTCCATATTTAAGATACATTCACATGCAGTATTCAGGTGTAAATGACCCATGGACATTCTTCAGGCTTATCAGAAGAAGAGTGTGTGTGTGTTTGTGTGTGTGACATTTATCCCCGTTCCTTTTTCTAAATCTGAAGACATGAATAGAAGACTGTGGTTTTTATTTCTGCGTTCAAGTTTGCAAAATTGAAATTAGGCTAAAAAATGAAGAAGTGGAGCAGAAAGAGAGGAAAGGTAAAGTCAGGGAAGAAAGCATATTTGTGTGTGTGTGTGTGGGGCCGGTTTTTCTTTCCTTCCTCTAATGAGTCTGACTTTATAACTGGGCTGCTTTAGGGCTTAACTCTGCTCGCTCTCATTACCTTTTCACTTGGTGTGGACGGCATGAAAAGTCATCCTGTTGTTGATGTTACATCGCCATCACAACATCTCTCTCTTTGCACACACACACATTTGCACAAACATGGATGCATACAAATGAATTGCATACTAACAGAAACGTGAGCAGGAACTGTATATTGACTTTAATTTTTATAAATCAAAGGATGCACAGTTTGCAGTGTCTACACACAGAATAACTGAGAGCTGTGGTCTTTTATTAACAGTGACGTACAACATGCTGATTAATACGATTCACTAAACAGACGTCCAGTGTGTGTGTGTGTGTGTTCCCTGTATGTTTAAATGCATTGATCTAGGTAGAAAACGTTGTCCATTGATTACTATGCATCAGTCTATCCATTCTTATTGGCTCAATGACTTCAGATCCAAGAGGCTCTATAGACACAATGACGCTATTCCTTTAACGTAATTACTCCTCCATTATACTGAGAGTAGTATCCTGTTTTTTATACCGCCACCAACCATTTACTAATGTGCTTTAGCAGCCAGTTTATCGATCAGGGTAGAAACTTCACAACGGTGTTTCTGTTGGCAGTTACTCGAAGGAAGGGAAACCTCGTCCTTCAGCTCTTCACTGACCAGACAGCAGAAACTGCTGTTTCCTGTTAAATTATCGCCTCAAAGCAGCATCCTTTTAATTATTGGAAGGATTTTTACATTAGTTTGCGCATATTAATTTTCATTACTGTATTCAGCACCAAAATCTATATACAAAATGACATATTTCCTTTTGAACACTCATTGGAAAATGTCTGTGATGGCCAAACCTCTTCTTTATGAAACTTTAATCAGTTCATTAGTCTGAGATTGCTTAAAGTTTTGCCACCAAATCAGTAGTAAGAGTCCAAAAAAACAAAGTCACAAAATAGTGTATGTGGGGAAATGTTTTCTAAATAATGCAAAGTGACTACTTTTGCTTATGTTTAAAAAATGTTTAACACAAGCAGAAGTGTATGCTTGTGTTAAAAGCATAATGCTTCAAATCTTCCAGAAACTGCTTTCAAAGAGTGAAATCAAAAAGTGTTAAGTATCTATGTTAGTATCTATGTTATTTATATCCAACATCAAGTGTTCTGTCTATATCCAGAGAACCAATAATGCAGAGTCTCTGCACCTTTATCACCTTAAAGCAATAGTTTTATGATCTGAACTCTCAGCAAAGTCTTTGCCAGGAGAGGAAGGGATACAGCATTTGTCCTTTAGCCACACTAAAACGTATTGTTAGCATTAAATGCTGCACTAGAGTGATTAATGACGCATAACAGAAAAATAGTCTCTTTTAAGGTCATGCCATTTTTATGAAATTCCAAAATATGTTGTATAATATGTAATATAAGAATGGCCACAAACTGCAGTGTAGCAAGTATAAGCCCTAAGAGTCTGAAGAAGTCCTGGCAGCTGTAGGACTGTAGCTCTGCCACTGGCTCTGACCACAGATTTCCCATTGAAGAAAGGCAAGATATTATTGAAGATTCCAATCTGTAGCACACGGTCAATTCAAAGGGGCCAAAGGTAACATGGTAGTTATGAACATATAGTGTGTGGCCGATATACAAATTCTCATCATCCAAAAAATGTGATAGGTAGCCAGGTGAACTAGCTAAAACATAAGAGTCTGAGGAAAAGTGATGCTCCCCCTCCGTTACCCTCATTTAACCATGTTTCAGTTCTCACTATAATTCAACTCAGATTCCCTTCAAGGCTCTCTGCTCCGGCACTTTTCGCCGTCGCTTCTTGTGCCGTCTCCTGGTAGCGGCATCGAAGCAGGTGACCATCATGACTTTGGCCTTGCAGAGGTTGAGCCGGTCCTCCAGCCGAGCCGTCACCACCTCAAGGGCCTCCAGATGCTCCAGGGAGTCCACCTCGAAGGTCTGCCACAGGTCGACTGGAGAAGGACAGTGAGGTGACACCACAGCAGAGGTAAAGAGTGCTAACCAACGTATTACTGTGTATGTAGACAATATTACAGTGATGTTACAGGGGGGATCAATACCTATGATTTTACTTCACGGGATGCTGATATGTTTTTATTTAAAAACTCACATCATGGATGTAGTTTTGTCACAAACCCACCACAATTATTGATATTTCAAGACAGTCCTATACTATAAGACTTGCTTTGCCAATGTTGCAATTTGACCTGCTGTCCTGACCCCTGCTCGGTCAAGCGGAGAGTTAGTTAGCCCAGTGTCACGCTCGCTCATGCTAAATTATAAGTAACAGCACCATGTACTTTGTGTACAGAGTAAAAAGATATAATCTGCTATTGTAGGAAATTACAAATAGCGCTAAGGATAACAGGAATGATGATAAAGAGGACTCTGGATACTGTCCCAGTGATAGCAGGATGCTGCCCCCTGTTGAAATGCTGTCATTCTTCAAGCTCATTAACTAAATGTCAATTAATCGATCAAGAAAAACTGAATGGGTAACTATTTTGATATTCTCTTAATAGTGTTTCAACTCAAAATGACAACCGTTATCTGGTTCCAGCTTCTACAGTGTGTGTTCTGCTGTCTTTTTTTGTCATATATGTTGGTTAATCCTTTATCCTTTATATAAGAAAAAGTGATGAGCATTTTTTTTAATTTCATAGACAAAATAATTCTTTAATTAATTGATAAAATAAATCATTAACAATATTTTTCTTCATTTAAACATACTTATATCAAAGAGCTGTTCCTGATTTTTCTAGATTTTTACTGACTTTTGCTGATTTTATTTGTTTTATCTGCTCTTACTCAATTGGAAAATAATTTTTATGATGTGCTTGTTGTAGAGTTGTTGCCTTGTGTGAAGCAATTTGAAACACGAGTTTAGAAAAGTGCCCTAGTAGAGATTATTGGTATTGTTATTGTTATAATCATCAGATGCAGCCCTCATTGAAAGGTGGGTAGTTGTACGGTAGGCGTCTGTGACAGTATATCTGTCAAATTTATAACAAATGTGGAAAAGAATTTTCAGAAGAAAAAAAACATTATTTAGCATGCTTATTTCTTCAAAGAAAAGAATCATTTGACTGACACTCTTGGTTCCACATGGCAGGCTCCAGCATGAGGTTGTGTTTGGCCTGCTCTAGCTCTCTCCTCAGGTTGTTGTATTTGTCTCGGACCTCCGAGATCCTCTCCTGACGGTGCTCCAAAAACTTCAGCTTGGCACTGAAGCATGCAGGCCCCTGAAAACATGCACACACATTTCACTACTTTTATATGTATTGCTGAAACACATGATAGTTTATGAACACGGGTAAATAAACCCTGTTTGTTGCATCATTTGTAATATGATGCCAGCTAGCTTTAGCATTTCTGCCCTCTGCAAACCCCACAACCCCTAGAACTTTACCCAGGCTGCTAAATATACAGACATAAAGAAGCATCCCTAAGATGTGAGACAACATTAATGAAAAGGTCGTTTTTTAATCTTGAGTTAGCAAGGTAAATGTCCTCACATCACATCTTTACCGTTCTTATTAACAATAATAACAAAGAGCATCTGAAAAAACCTTTTTGTTTGTTATCTGCTACATAGACACACACACAGTTATAGAGGTTGGATGAACAACAGAAACACCCCCTTACTCTCTCTCTCTCTGTCCCCACACACTCATAAACACCATGTTAGAGTAGGGGTGGCACCTCTGGAGAGTGAGACAAGGCAGGTCTGTAGGCTACTAAACAGAATTACTCTCTGATTATACTAACCTTATTACGCCTCAGGGACTGTCAAGGGAAGGTCAATACATGCACATTTTAAAGGGGAACAAAAGAAAACCTCTAAATATGAAGCATGGGCTGCTGCTGTACTACACAACCATTGCTATTTTATTTATCTATTATATGGTTGTATTTTAGAGACTCACACCCCCCCAATCCAAGACTTCAATACATTTTCTTCCACAATATGTGCTACGTCTTTTAAAATCCTCTTTTATCTTTGACCAACAACGTGTTGTTTTACACCCAGCAGTCTTCTTTGTCCTCTGCTGCAGCATTGACCCAATTTCCCCCCATGTGGTCATTAAAATTGTATCAAAGTTGCCCTCCCTGAGACTGGTGGAGGCAGGGAATAGTCTCATGAGGCCAGACCTTTCATCATGGGGACATTACGTCACCACTTGCACCGCATTTTGTTTTCAAGCCACAAGGTGAAATCTTTTATTTAAGCTTTACCTACCCAGGGTCAATCCACTGAGCATGCTATTTTTTAAGCTGCTTCTACTATAATCTTACACATGAAACCTGGTAACCCAGTAAAACCACAGTGTTTATTTGTGGCCACTGCAGTAGTTGTCCCTCAACAGCGCTGTGACGGGGGGGTTGCAAAATGGGGTGTAAGTCATTCACTTGCCCAACAAGATTTTATCAGGGTGACTGAACCAGACAATCTCTTGATCTCTTACCTTTAGGCCACCACTCCAAATTGCTGAGATGAAGCCACCACAGGAGCTGTGCTTCTAGCAATGTTTTCAAAGCAAAGCAGAATTGCCTCATACTTTACAGGCTGTGGGAAACACAGAACCTGTAACACTTGATATAGGTTTATATAAAGTATTTGAAAAGCTGTGGGAGGCTTGTGCTGCTTGCCAAAAACTTGTTTTGCTGGATGTACAGAATCTCTACAACAGAGGTGGCGAGTGCAAAATTACCATGACCCACAGTCAAAGTGGCCACAATTGTAAAAAGGTACACTTAGGTATTTTTCAACCTTTTGAACTGGCTCTGCTGTTTAGCATTTTAACCTGTGAAACCCGTTCAGCGGCTGCTGAAAATGAGAAACCTGCTAAGTCACCTAAATGTTTTCTAAATTACTCTGTAAAATAAGAAAAAAGTTTGATAAGAGATTTGTTAGGTATTTTGCTAACCAAGAATCGGGTCAGAAATAGAACCAACTGTCGGAACCCAACCATCGAGATGTTTATTGCAAAATGACTTGCGCTCCTTTTCAAACCTGAGAGACCCTAGAAGAGGTTGGATGGACATATGTTCTACCATTCCCGCTGGTTGATAATAGAGGTTGATAAAGGTCATATTTAACATGATGCCCTTTAACCTCCTAAAAAAATCAAAATAAACCCAGCACCTGCTCTTTTCTGCATCCTCTGCACATTGTCGATCTCATAGACCTTGATCTCGTAGGCCTCTGGGATTCCCCGATCCACCCAGCGAGAACGCAGACCACTAGCCGAGCGTCTCAGGGACAGGGGCGTATCATGAGAAAGACGACGCTGGTGAGTACCTACAGCAGGGTGAGGCAGAAGGTGCAGTGAGCTGCTGTATCTCAACATGTTTTCTTTCTTTTGCTTTCTACTGCTGTTGAGATATTCTTAATTTTTCAAAAGATACCTAATCACATAATATTTAAGGGTATTTTAGTTTATTTTTAATCAAATAGATTTTATGTTTTGTGTTTGGTATGATCAACAACCAGTACTGGCACAAAGAGAAGCCACTCGATTTAAAAACATATTATTACAGAATTTATACTTTCAGTAGATTTACAGCACATGACATTGACTTTAATTTAGCAACATTGCCTCAGATTATGCTGTTGTTGTAAAGTCATATTTTTACAAATGAATTAGCTTGCTCATAGTGTTCATGGATTTACAAGGCAGCTAAAGCTGGAAATAGAGTATTCTTAAACCACTACATTAGCATTGTCAACTTACATTCCACACTAAAAGTGTCACTCAGCCTCACAGTAAGAACAGATGTGTATGATAAATGAAGGCTTTTGTCTCTAAGTGGCTTTCAATGCCCAGGCCATGTGGTCTGATGGAGAACTGAGAAAACAGTTTGCCTGAGGCCAAACGCAGCTTGCCAGGGCTACCATATTATTCATATTAGTCGAGACAGGAGGCACAATTTCTGTAACTCTCTCTTGATTGATGGAATTTGCTAGTACAGGAAAATATATTTTAGGCCTCACTGGGATTCTAAGATATTAAGGATTTCTTTTCACTCTAATGATATGGATACAGCTTTCACCAGAATGTAGATGAGTCAATTACATACAAGGACACATAAGGAGAAATGAAGCACAGACAGAATTTAATCATCTAAATTAATGGTAGATTATGTTTGAGGATTTATTTTAATTGCTCCATTAGCAACTTTTACTGTGTTAACCACGTTTTCAACAAATGCTTTTAAGAGTTTCTCAGTGTATATCTTTTAGCAAGAATTGTTAGTATGCACACAGCCATCTTTACAATTTAACACATTTCTGCTTTTGTGCTGCCATAAGTACGCATCGTATCTGAGTTCATATATAAATGATGTGCCCTCCTACACAATTAGGCTTTTAATGCCAGTAAGGAAACTCTGTCTGACTGCATTCTACAGATGTGTGTCATCTCCAATTAATGTCACATTAATATTTTATGTGGTCAGATTACAAACCAGAAAATATGATGGCAGTACTATCATTGATAAAAAGGATGTTTTTTATGGTATGGAAATGTTATGTTCTAATGCAAAATAAATTATATGGCAGCTTTATGCAAAATTCCTCAGACGTAAACCTCACCTTTAAAAGTTCTTTTCTTGGTTTTACTAGACTGGACTGAAATTTCTCGAATTAAATGTGATTCAGCACTTGAAAATTGCATTTTGCATTTAATTGGATTGATGTGAATGTGCCAGCACACCATTGGGACACATTATCATGCAACAAAAAAACATAAAAAATGACAAAAGTAAAAGTAAACATGGCATACATTTTAATATCTGCCAGCTGATAATCACTGGACTGAAATGAATAGACATTAGGAAGTTGCTTTGAGACAAGGACAATATATGAATCAATCCAAAATGGTCATTGCAGGTTATCATTAAGATGCTCAGCATGCATGCTCACTTTAGACTTTGAGACTACACTTGGAAAACTCACAACAACAACACACTCGGCACTTGGATAAGGTTCTGATCTTTGCAGAAGAGAAAGTCATCCAGTCATCAGTTCATAAAAGGCCATTTATTCCAGGTGTTTTACCTGTGTTGCCTCTCCTCCGAGATGACCGGTTGCTGCGAGCCACACTGAGAAGAGAGCCACTCCTGTCGCTGACTGAGCCTCTGTTTGAGGTACTGCTGCCTGTGGCTTCGCTGTCCCTCACCATGCTATCATATCCACTGCTCACCATACTGCTCCTGTTAGAGAAATGTAGGGAGGTCTTCCCCATAGCTGGCGGCAAATCTCCACTCAACACACTGGTGGTGTCACTTGTGTGCCCACTCAGGTGATCAGGTGTGCGGGGGGCAGTCACGCGGCTGTATGGCGAGGAAAGAGCGGCCATTTGATCCAGTCCTTCTGAAGTGGGGCTAGAGGCCCTTTCCTTAAGGATGTCTGAGATCCGGCCATTGACAAACCCCTGGATGGCAGATTTTGTGGATGAGCATGTGGAGCTCTGGCTCGGAGTCCGACTGATGGAGTGAAAGGACCGTGGAGGGGAAGAGGAGAGAAAGGAGGATGTCCGCTCAAAGCTAACAGTTTTACTGTCTGGGGAAAGACTGGCACTGCGGTTGATGGACTGTCTGAGACTTTTGTTGGGGAGACTAAGGTTCTTGATGCTGGGAGCAGACAGTCGACGGACTTTAGGGCTTGCCATCTTAAGTTTCCCCACAGCAGAGAGCTTGGAATGGGTATGCCTAGCAGACTGACTTTCAGAAGGAAAGAAGTGATGACTTTGGTCATACCGAGGATTCTTTCTGGGGCTTCTGCAAGCCCTTGGTAAGGTAAAATCTCCCTCATTGTTGACTTTATAACCTCCCTTACAAGCACCTTCAATGCTTCCCTTGGAGCTCATGGAGGTGTTACTGCTGCCTCTATCCAGAGTTGGGAAGTCCCTTGGGGTTCTCCCGAGGGAATTAGTCCTGGTAGCCAGCTGCTCCAGTTTGGCACTGAAAAGCCTGCTACTGTCCTCAATGGGTGACGTCGGCCTCCCACTCATATTATCATGTTTCATTCGTAGATATGAGGTCTCAAACAAAGACTCAACACTCTTTCCAGAAGCACTGCTTGCGTGCTGTTTGTACTCTGTTCCATATTTCCGAGGAGAGGAAACATGGGGTCTGTGGTTCGCTGGGGAGTGCTGTCTGCCCTGCCTCCTCTCCAGAGTTACCCCTGGGCTACACGGAGTGGATGATGTCACCCCCCTTGGGTCTCTGTGGTTGTCTGCCATGTGGCCGCCATGATAGCTGTCCTGGTGGTTGGCATTTTGCCAACCTCTAGGCAAACTACCTGTTTTAAAGAAAGCAGGGGTGGTTTCTTGGCAACCAGGTAAAACACCAATTCTCTTGGGGGCATTCCCAACACGTCTGGAACCGATTTCTCCACCCTCTGAACACCTTAGAGTGTTAGTGGAAGAAACATGCTCCCGGTCTCTAGGGTGGCTCTTGTCTGTATTTCTCAGTCTCTTTCCACACATATTGTTTTCTGCAGTTTCATCACAGAAAGTTGAATCTTCTAAGACCACTGGGTCATAACAACTTTGGCTAAAAGGTGAGTCACATTCTTTGACAGACTTTTTGGCATGTGTCTCAGAAGCCCCACTCCGCTTCTCAAGAGTCTTCCTATTTTCTTGACATTTGACATTATTCCCTCTAAGATCAGGCTGCAACTTGACTTCTGTAAAAGTGTCATGAGGACTGTCCTTTTCTTTTGCACCATTCAACTCACAATCCATATCTGTATTAATCAACATTGGATTTATAAAGGAAGGTGAGAACCTCTTTTCCCTTCTGAACTGATATTGGGACTTTTCAGTGCCAGCCTCTGTAGCTACAGATTGAACTACGGAGCTTTTGTTTGTGTTAGAGGAGCCTGCAGCTACAGATTCTTCGCTGACATTGCTAATGATTCTGATTGGTTGAGAGCTGGCAAAGCCTTGAACATGTGCCTGTGATTGGGCAGCGTCTCTGATGCAAATAATGTTTCCACCTGTCCTCCCTCTGTTCAATGCACCACTGATGGTCACCTCCTCTACCATAGAGAAGACAAGTTCATCTTGACCTTTTAGGTCCAGTGGCTGTTGAACAGTTACTGTGATGGTGGCCTTCATTTCCTTAATGTCCTCTGTGGGGCGATTAGGTAAGACATCTCCAAGTATAACACTGGTAGCCAAAGAGTGTGAAGAGGAGCAGGAGGAGGAAGGGGATATGGGGGAGCTTTTGCCAACTGGTGAGGTCCTTTTGACTGGTTTGAACCAATCAGCAGCTTCAGGACTCTCCTGTTTACCTGTAGGCTGTGGAGCAAGGGAACTGGTGATAGCCATGCCCTGAGCATCCACATCAAAGTCCTGATAAAAGAGCTTATTGTCTGACTTAAGAGTTCCATTTCGCTTAGAGCGACTGGTCATGTTAAGACTGAGAGTTTGATTCAGCAGTTCCTCACTGGAACTGGTTGCACCGCACTCCTCACAGTCATACAGACCCGAATCCTCTCTCTGAAAAGTGTCTCCTGGAAAGGCACCATCTGTTTGCTTTTCTCCGACAGAGGTCTGACTGCAGCCTGACCCCTGATTCAATGTCTGTGGTGTTTCTGATGATGCAGTGTTTGTCTGTTTCCCTGTTTCTTTCTGGGGTTGTGATTTGGTTGGGACATTGTTAACAGAAGGCCCTTTTGAGGAAGACTTGAGCACATCCATCGTTGTCTCACTTCCATCAATACAGCCCAAGCGCTCTTGAAGTTCAGCAAATGTGTCACATTTAAGACAGTCCCTCACTTTCTCCTTTGGGTCTGCTTTCAGCACTTCTATATTCTCTTGAACAGTTTCCTCATTCTTCTTTTCTCCCTGCAGCTGAGGAATTCTCAGAAGCTCTTGGAGCAGAGCGGTAAACTCCGGGTCGTCCATGTCAGCCTTGTTAGGATGCAAAGAGGGTATGATGGGCACAAATTCAGGTTGTGCCAGCCTTGAGGTTGTTTTGTTCTGGACCAAGCCATCTGAGTTTAGTTGAATGACTGTATCACAGGACTGGTCACTACTGGAGCGCTCATCGAGTTCACCACGCAAACGGAAACGAGAGATGTCGACGTCTACCTCATCAGTGGAATGGAACGCTCGCAGGGATAAAGACTGAGGTCCTCTCTTGTAATCTTTAGTCAAACTCCTCCCGCAAGGTGAACATGAGGTGGACTGCTGTTGGATAAAGATAGATTGTGGAGTTAGTTCTAGAACTGGACTATTCAAAACATCAACAAATAAATAATTGGGGTACATTTTAAACCATCACATGATAAGACAGCACATAGTGTACCTTTTTAAACAAATTAAATTATAAAACTCTTACTTACGAAAATTAATTAGTAGAAAGGCATGTACAATACCTTAGTCCTCTTCTGCGTCCTTTGGATGCGAGAGGCCAGCTGGATGGTGGATAAGGTCTCTTGAAGGTGTGCGAGTGAATCAGCAACCTGGGCGATTACTGTGGTATGACAATTTACATGTCCCAAGGACTCTCGAAGGAGCATAGGCAACTTACTATCCCTATGCAGAGAGAGTGAAAATGTCCAGACATTAAATCAAAGGATGCATCAGTCATCCAACCAGCCAAATCTATCAATTTTCAAATTTCATGTAGCATGAAGTATGTTGTATGTATGTTCTTTTATTGTAGTCCCTTTATCAATATAAAATGGGTTAACATTTAAAAATCTGACACCAAGATACAAGACCAACAGTAAGAATCAAATTCAGCTCACTGTTAAAATATTAATGCAGTTGACTTTACAACAAAATATGCTAAAATGTTTAAACAAATAATATTTTGTAATTAAAGTCTTACTTGTTGGGAGTGGTTTTATGTCCACTTAGTAGAGACACAACAACAGGGCCCAGTTCAGAATATGGAGGTTTATTTTTGCTCATACCCCTCATACCACTACACACATCAATCATGGTCAACTTTGTGGGGCCACGTGAACCTAAGGACAGAAATCACAGAGGAGAGTGTAAATGCAAAAAGCTTTGCATGCAAATATGCA
>JAVQJL010079970.1:0-12979 GCA_036024295.1 Nannoperca obscura
GTCTTGACTCTATTTTCTATTCATTTCACAACGTATGGTGGTGAATAAGTGTGACTTTTCATGGAAAACACAAAATTGTTTGGGTGACCCCAAACTTTTGAACGGTAGTGTATATGGTTGTGTCAAAGTCACTTTCCTTGTGTGATAAAAAGGAAAATGAAACCCATCTCACCCTGCCATTGATGTCCAGCTCCATGGCCTCGTCTTTAGTGACTCCTCTCTCCATGATCCTGCGCAGGGATGTGGGGTCATTCCTGGTGCAGGCCTCGTACAACGTTTTAGCGGGCTCTGTGTACGTTTCCTCCCCTTCATAGTCAGGAAGCACTGAGTCTTCAGAAAGCAGACTCCCTGAGTCAGAATCATCCAGGAGGATCTCCGAGTCCTCGGATGGGCCTGCGCCCAGGTGGGGGTCATAACTTGCAGAGGCCATTGGACCCCCTTCTGCCTTGGATCACACCAGGATGTCAGGTATGCAGCACACCACCCACATCTTAAATAGGAAAACATTGTGGGGGGGTGGGGGGTGAAAGTGAAAGTGAAAGTTATGACTGAATATCATTAAACCTTGTGTGCCTATCAGCAGACAATACACAACACACAACTCCTGCATTAGGGACCAGGTCAGAATTGATTTTTAATTTAGATAACTATAATGCCATTTTTTGGTTGCAAAACTTGCCACAGTGGTAAGGGAATAGCCATATTGGAAACTAAATAAATACTGTTCTCTGTGTCCACATGCTGCTAATAAAAACATCTAAAATTCTTAAAACAGTAAGAGGCACATCTTAGGTTCCATTTCTGGTGGCATTAAAAATGTGTGTTTAATCTAGAGTGAAAGGTGATTGATTTAATTATTTCTGTGCAAAAAAGCACTACAGCTGCATTTTGTTTAGCACCATTTAGTTCAGGGTTGTGTAAGATTCTCTCTATTCCTCAAAATACCAATAAGCATCTTACACTAGTTCCAGTATGACTGGCAGTCACACCGGTAGTCTTTGAAGTTAGCATGTTAAATAGATTTGATGACCTGAGAGGGCCTTGTGTATGTATGAGGCACGATGCCTAAAGTAGATAAGGAGCTTCCCCTCACCTCAGCCCTTCTGTCAAAGCGGATGATCCGTAAGTCTGTGATTTAAAAGATAGGCAAGCTGACTGTATAACATGCTTTTTGCCAGTGTTTATATAGCTCAGCCCATCAGAGAATGGAAGATGAGAGTGAGTGTGACTCTGAGAGCAAACATATATGTTCATTATATTTAAGCTGATACTTAATAATACTTAATGTGTAAATTACTTAATGTGTAAAAAATGTGCAAGACGTGCATATATCTACAAATAAATAACAAATACAGTAAACGGTCAAGAAACACTGTATATCTGCAGTAGCTCAGTCTGTGAATGTAATGTGAATGAAGGCGTAGTAGGAGGAGTGCACTGGGTTGAGAAAGGCCATATGGTGCTAGAAGCAATGGGAGGCCAGGCTGCAGACAGCGTCTGCCATGGTGTCTTAATGGTGTCACACTGCTCTGCAGTACAAGTACATCCAGGGGTTTTCTGGTATGAATCAATAAAGTATACAAATGCAGTTCATACAAACATTGAGTTAGTGTAATGTATATATTGAACCTGGTAATGACACTGTTTCTCAAGGCTCAGGGATATATGGCATGGACTTTGCCAGTCTTATTGTTTTGAAGGAGCTGGAGATGAGAGTGAGAAAGCGCTTGATTGCTTTCCAGTGGGGGATTGAGGGTTTCAGTCATCAAGCTGCTTTAACCCTGCATACATCACTACACCCTATCTGCACTAGGTACAAATTCACAAACAAGTGTTATGCATTAATGCTAAATTATTAGAGCAACTACATCTTTGGATAAGCCCTCGTTAAATGCCAGATAGATAGAAGATACAAGTGCTAAACTCCTTTAAACACAAACACATGTTTCTATTTCAGCATTGTGTTCATGCAGAAGAATGAAGATCACTATCATGCAAACTTTTTTTCTCTCTCTCTCTCTCGCCATTCTGTAAAACCATAGAAAGCACCTACTTTAACTCTGCCATTGTGGCCTAAATCAATTCCTGCTCAGCAACACCTTGCAATCTGGTCAAGCCACTTCCTCTGAATCCTAAACATGAGCTGTCTCTGTGGCCTCTCTAAACTGTGAGTGAAGGTGTAAATAATATGCATTCATGTGTGCCAAAGCAAAGCGACAAAAATCTTAGGACTAATAGTAATAGTCAAACTCTTACCCTAAAACAATCCAGTCGTTTGTCCTCTTCTCTTTCGTTTCTCTCTTTTTGAACTTGCTCCTGGTGGTTAAACCATTCTTATTTTTTGGACTTCCACTCTTCCAGTTGGCTCTTTGTAGAAACTGGTTAAGTTCAAGTTTCCCAAACTGACTCCAGCTGAATGCCTACACCCTCCCTCCATCTCCCCTACTGCTAAGTTAGGTTGCCTTAGTCGGCAATCCGTTCAGGTCCCAACATAGACTCTGCTGTCCTAAGTCAGGCAACATGCTCTCTCCCTCTCATCCTGATTATAGAAGATTTAAGGATTAAGAGAAAGACATAGACAGCAGCCAACCTCGCTCCCCTTACAGTCTGCTGAGTTAGCCTGCTCTCTCTTTCTCCCCTGGCTCACTTCTCTCCACAGCTCTCTCAGAATCTGTCCATCCACAGCTCTCTGCTGCCCGTCTGTTGTGTCAGAGCAAACCTCTCTAACGGTCCAAATAAGTGCTGTGACTGAATCATGGAGGCTATTGCTCCCATATCTGCTGTACTGCTGAGGACCCCCTGACTGAATCGTTTCAGTGTGTCTGTGTGATGGGAGACAGCATCTTAGGTCTGTTTTCTCATGGAAACCATTTGCTGGGACAACAAACTAACCCTGCTGTTACACTAAGCCATAGGGGCTTTGCTAGTAATTATTCCCATGACAGGGATGACACATGCAGATATGCATCTAAACACATGGAAGCTCTGTGTGCACATAAATGCTCAAATACAACACTGTGCACACGCAAACACAATTCACTGCACACCCACACAGATGCTGTAAAAATTGGAGCAAGCAACTGATTTGCAAAATCTGCACGCTTACACTATAAGGCATCTAAGAAAACAAAGCAGACATAAGTTTTTCCACTGCTGTAACTTAATATTTAATGTTAAACCTGACCAGAGAGCGGGCACTTCTTCTGTTTTAATACCCACATTTTCATCTACAGTTTTTCGAACCAGGTTAACGTAGTTTTGTGTCAACACAAATATCACAAGGTTGATTAATTCAAATAATAGTTTCAGATTGGTCTTTTTTTGTTTATGAACGCTGAATCCAATATGTGGACAGCAATATCGTGTTACAGATTTATTCATAGCAACACACACAGACTCACGTGGTATCGAAGGTGCATGTAAACTGATAAACCCTGATATTGACTTGAAGTAGTGTCAATCTGTGACTTTGTGAGTGTGAATGTAGCCTGTGATGTGCAACAGCTCTTCTCTGTTAGAGTGATGCAGACTGCCCCCTTCTGATCCAACCGGGTAATGCAGTGCTTGGACACAAGCCTTTTATATGTGGTGTAGTTGAACAAACTATTCAGACAGCTCACGTTTAAAATAGCCATTACATTAATCCTCACTTTAGGTTACAGCTGCTGTCTATATTGCCTCCAAATGTATGCACAAACATCTTGTTTGCTCTAAACTTACATGTCCCCACTTTGCACTTTAAGTGGAACATGCCATTAACAAGTCATTATTAAATGCTTTGTGCCAGCACTATTAATGAGCAAAAGTATTTAAATATCAGATGTCAGTCTCTGAAGAGCCCCCGCCACTGTGACAAATTGGACACTTTCTATTTAAACATGCTTTGATCAGGATAATTATAGTTGCTGGTCTGCTCTGAGTTAACCAACAGTTAACCGACAGAGACTATGTTGTTGATACCACCCAGCTGAAGCCAACACACCTCCCAACAACATAACCCCACTAAATCCCATCAAGTGCCCCAGCCAGTTCCTTATTAGAAGCTGCCATTTTGGCTGTGAACAATCAGATCAGACCTATATCATCACACTGACCCATTACTCAAAAGGCATTATGTTCACACAAGAGCCTGAGGTGGGTCTTGAATCCTTACTGATATGAAACACAGGAAGAGGAAAACAGGGCATGCTCAGGGGCAAGATTTATAGCTTGTTAAAGGCCAAAACAGAAATAAAGTTGATAGGAAGAAATATGGAGGAAAGGGAAGTCTGTTCGGCACAACAGGGTGGGGTAGTGGTGTGTGTGTGTGTTTTCTGTTTTCCTTGATCCTTTTAGATATGCAAAAATGATCTAACTGCTTCACCAGACGAACACAGCACACGCAGCACACTAACAGCAGCAGTTTGTGTTTATCTCAAAGAAAATCCAACAGATTTTAAAAAGAAGATTACTAACTTGATGTATGAGTGAAAGAACATTTTGTTCTGATTCCCACCTCCTGATAGTACTCACACTTTCCTTTTAGGGTCCGAGTTATTTTCCTCCTATTCTGCAAATTCCTCACAGTCATTCACTCATCAGTGCAAAAGGCAGTCCAGCTTCTCCCCAGACACCAGAATACCCAGCAGAGGTCAGTGGTAGAGCAAAATAACTTGGAAAGAAGCTTGGGAAGCAATGAACTAAGTTTAGCCAGCTTAGTGACCGATTCTAAAGACAGCCATGTGCTCAGCTAATATTAGATTGGTGGCAGTCTCTGCAGGGCCGGTCTTACCAGCACTTTTCACAGACTCTGTGAGCATCTGCTATATTATTTCCAACTATGTCGCTAAACAACTAAGGAACCCTCACACACACACACACACACACACACACACACACACTTCATCTAAAAGCCTTCAGGGATCAGATGAATGGAAGGAAGCAGAGAGGAAACAGAACTAAACTTATTCATGTAAGGCAAAAGTTATTGCAATGGGATATGGAAGTTTGTGGTGTTTGTGCTTTGACTCAAGAGTGCACGAATAAGGTACGACTAGCAAACACTGCACACAAAGGAAATTATTTGTTTAGAGCTGGAGTAGAGCTGAACCTTTTCCTTAGAAGGGCCAGTATGATACTTGCTATGGGCTGGGTTAGGGTTTGATAAGGACAAGGAAACACAAAAAAGTACACAAGTTTGAAATATAAAAATGTGAGCACCACGGCTTCATCTATATCCACTCTCTGTGCTTCCTAATAAGTGCATATACATATTATTAATATTCTTTTTTCCACAACAAAAATATTATAGCCCACACCGATCGATGATAGAGCTCCTGAGCAGAAAAATACAAAAATAGTTCAGATATTGTCAATAGGTTTGCTACATTTCTTGGAGTAACATTAACATTAAATAAGTTTAACTATTTGTACTACCGCAGTACAAGTTTACCTTTTCTTTCATTCATGGTCAGCATCTTAACCCCTGAGCCACAGAAACACCCCAACCTTTTGCTCTTTTGATTTGATCTAACACAGTTTAAATTTCATCACATTACATTTACTATCAGTGAAAACACAAACAAACTAACGTGACGCAAACATCACTTGGCATAGACGCAGGTCTGGCGTCTACTTATGCCAAAAGTGGTTTTATGTATCAATTGTGTGCATTATCATCAAATCAGAGGTCATCACAGGCTTGTGGGCTCCACTTGTGGCTGCCCTGGTTCAGAGAAAGTGATTTTAATGTGTCCACAGTCACTCTCGACCTTGTGCTAATGGCTAATGTGAGTGATGTGGAAACTTTGTATGAACACAAAGTGGTCGTTGAAAGCAGCGTAGCTACTCCAAGCTTAGTGTTTCCTCGTGCTCTCACATCTTTACTCCACCTTATTACTCTGAGGTCTTTACTGCTGCTGATGACTAATCGTACTAAGCCCAGAGAAAGTAATACTTTTTAATTCCTTCAGTGCAAGAGCTTCATTGCTCTTTTTTTAAGATAATTAAACTTAGAGTCTGTCTTGGCTAAATGAAAACACAAAAGCCAAAAAGAGAGAAGGAAGAGAGGAATGTAAATGTAAAAAGCCAAATAAATACAAGTTATTCGTGGCAGATTTGAGAGAGGGAGATTTACAGTCACAATCCCGGGGCCTATTTAATTTAGTTGCTAGGCATATAAGCGAAACATTTCTGAATATCAGCAGACATTATATGTTTTCAGATTTTAGATTTTTGTAGATAACTGCATATCCTTTTTTTCTGTGTCACATATTACATCCACTCCTCACTCTCAAATGGTATTATGAAACACTAGTATTTACTTGGATGGCTGCCTTGACCAAACACATTTCAGATTTCCCCATTTCCCAACCTCAGAATTACCTAGATATATTTTTCTCCCAGCCTTAAGAGATACTCCTGGCCCTACTACAAGTGTTTCCCTGGTGCAACTATTTCATTAAATAGATCATATATAAAGGTTCTCTTGTGATAATATGTATGTTGGCATCCTTAAACCACAGTGAAGACACAGACACAGACATAAAGATGAGAATGATCCTGTGCCAAGTCACTTTTATGAATGTAGTATTTAAAATAAAAAATAAAATACAAATTAAAAAAGGATTTTTTTCTGGATTCATACATTGGACTCTCAATAACCTACTGCATTACTGTAGCTCTGATGTTCTGTAGTATCAGAACTAGATTTATTGCCAAGTAGATTTACGCATACAAGGAAGTATGTAGCTTGCTTTGTTGTCAGTGGATGCCAAAACCCAATGTTTTTCAGGTCACTCTGCTGTGTTTCATGTCCTTAATGTATTTGTATTTGTTTTGCCTTATTTCATTTATTGTATCTGGACATTGATAAGATTATACTGCAGAGATTTGTTAGGTTTCTTTGGGTGTATTCCACTACTTTGCTAGTTAGGTGTTTTGTTTTTGTTAAAAAGAAGGAAGACGTATACCTTTTTTACATCATACTCAACAGGTGTGTTGTTTTGTTATTGCTTCAGGTGTGTTAATTGAAATTTGGATTGATGAATCCTTCTGACTTTTGGTGATAGACCAAGTTCCTCTTGCACCACCATGATGTTGACATTTGTGTTTTTTGACAACTATTGGATGGTTGCCATGAAATTTAGATCACACATTCATGTTCCCCTTTTGAATGAATTGTAGCTAATCCCCATTATCAGGTCAAAGTCTAAGCCAGCAAAATACCAGCAAAACTACCAAGACATTACCATCAGCTTCAGCTGTACTCTGTGTATTGTGCTAATTAGCAAATGTTAGCATGATAACATGCTAAACTAAGTGGATAAACATGCCAGAAATTATACCTGTTTAACATCAGCATGTTAACATTTAGCTCAAAGCACAGTTCTGCCTCAGCAAAGCCTCATAAACCTGCTAAACATGGCTGTAGACTTTTAGCAAGTACACTTGCCTGCTGTCAGTTCAAGTTCAAGTTTAAATTTAAGTTTAAGGGTGGATTGTCTGAGGATATGGGTTTTTCTAATTTACATGTATGTAGGCTAATGCTGTTTTTTGTGTGTTGTTCCAGTTTATACATTTATTGTAAGTACTAAGCTTCTCTTTTTTCTTCACCTTCTTTTTGTGATTGTTCATAACTGTGCAGTCACAGTGTGCATATCAATAATCTAAATTGTCATGTTACATATTCAAAGTTGTCTCATATTTGTGAATTTATTCACACACTGTGTCTAGAGATAAGTCAAAACTGGAAACTTAATATTGTTTGTTGGAGTAATGCGACCCAGATTCTTAAATATTTAAAGCTAGCAGTGCAGGAAGTGTGATTTGTGTGTTTCTCTTGGAGGAACACTTTATAAAATGCTGCAGTGAAACCTTTAAATAACTCTAAAGGTCATAGAAATTGACATTAGGATAACATGATCATTAAAGGTTATCATAGTTTGTGTTTATACAGATTAATTCTTAATAATAGGTGATCCAACAATCTTGTTGCCTGAATGTTCACTTTGGCTGTAAAACGCGAATGAAGTTTGATCATGTATGGTGTTTTACTGTGAAAACAAAATATTGGCGACACACACACACACACACACAGGCTCTCCATGAGGCCTGCAGGGTCAGTCTGTCAACTGTAAACAGTATTGCAAGTCTTCTAACTTTAATGACAATCTTTCAAGTTGCCACAAACAAACTATACTAGTTTAATTACTCTGTAGTTCAGCAGTTAAAGACCTTGTGTAAGATGTGTGTGCAATTGGTGACAGTCTCTTAAATAGTAGAGCTTCATGGGCTGTGTGTTCATACCTTATTTGGGGCTGCCCCACTGCTCAAGAGTTCACACAACCCTTGTGTCACTGCCTGAGATTTGGGCAAAGATGAAGAGAGAGTCTAGGATACCAGAATAGTTCAAAGAAAGACCAGAAAGAGAGAGGTATAGAAAAGACTGAGATTGTTCGAGATGGGAAAAACTCCAGGTGATGAAGACAAAATGGAAAAACTGAAAAGAGAGAAAGAATGATGGTAGGAGGAGAGGTTTTGGGGAGGGGGTGGTAATCTTCTATAGCCAATGAAGAACAAGAAAGGAGGATTTCAGGGAGGGTAATGTGCTCAGTCTCAGTGACAGCTCACCGTTTCAGCATTCAGACAGACAGACAGGAGAAGACCAACCTCACCGAGAATTATTTCCACACTGCCTAGACTCATCATTTAGAGAGATGACAAAGAAGAGGACAGCTGACTCTGCTCAAGAAAGCCCAAGAAAATCTTCTATCTGAGAGCACAAGGTGGATATTTTCACTAGACTAAGTCGGAGTTAGAGACACCTACAGCCAGCTCACCTGTGTCAGAATTGGGGGAGGTGAAAGAGGTACAAGGAGGGAGGAGCTCTGAGGCTCCTGTCCAAGAGTATAATTCCAGGTCCAGACAGAAACGTCACCCCCACTTTCAGGATCAATTATTCATATGCATGAGGTTTCCTGTGTGTCAGGGTGGAACAAGGCGGGCTGTGGTGGCTCAGCTCCAAACTGTGGCACAGTGCGCTGTGAGACAGGAGCTGAAGAAACAGAAAACAGGCGGACCAGAGGGACAGAGGACACCGAGAGTGAGAAAGGTTGTGTAAGAGTTGGAGATCAAAGGTCACAACAGCAGAGGAGAATCATTTGAAGAGAGTTTTGGGAGAATGAAGGCTCTTCAGAAGAATCAGGGATGCACTGACCAGATGTTGGGAGCCATGGCTGACGTGCTTACTTCCGTGGCCATGCCCAATCAACAGTGGGTGAGTTGTAGATCTGTTTGTGCACTTACTGGCTTGTTTATATGAAAGCATAATTCCACGAATTCAAAAAGAAAGCAAGACGCATATGGAGGTATATTTCCGGGCTCGTAGAGCACGACATTCAGCTTATGTCTGGCCCATATTGTTACATCCCAAGTTTATTTTATGTAATCTCTATCACTTAGTCATAAACCTAAAATGGTCAAGCCGGACAAGCAAGTGAGAGGAGAGAGAGGGGGATGGAAGGATTGCTAGTCTCTGTTCACTGCTTGGGAGGAATCTTGGATGTTTTAGAGGAACAGGAAACAGAGTAGTGGTGATTAAAACATTTGACCATAAACAAACTGATGCAGGTCTTACGCCTCACTGCAACCTGGTAAATTAATTTTCTTCCTTTCTTCCCTTTATCTTTATCTTTACCCTTTTCCTCTCTTCTCTCTCCTTTTCACATATACACATGTAGAGGTTTCTGCATTAAAACAGGAAAGGGTCTGCATTACAGGTGATTTGATTTCCTGAAGTAACGTGTTTGTTGGAGGGAACTATGGCGGGAACATCAATTTTCATTCTTAAATATATGTGTAAATACTATTTTATCATCCACCCCAAATGCATATCTAAAAACCAGTATAGTGTCTGCCGTGAATTCAAACATAAATTGCATTTAAAGAACTTGATTGAGCTACAGTTTGTAGGTTTTGACACAACATCTGCTAAATCACACAGATGTGATGTATTATGTACAGAGCGTACCAAAATATCCAAAAGGGTTCCTCTTTGAAACACGGCTTTCTCTTTGAAAAATATTTATCTTGATAAATGATTTCCTCCCTGGCAGAGAGGAGTAAAAAACATAGCAGTGATTATCATCTCCCTCCATCTCTGCAAAGGACTAACTCTGCTAGCTTCTATTAACCTCTACTCTGTTGCTGCTGGGCTTTAAATAAAGATTGAAACTGTTGTCTGAGAAACAGTTCTTATCCAAGCTCTGTGGCAAAAAGTTGGACCGCAACAATTTCTATCGCATTCTTGTTCAGTGTGTAATGGAGAATAAGATGAAAAAGATGCAGGGAATAGTGGAAAAACAGCCACTGTGGTTTGTGGTTATGTGACCATAAGCAGTCGGTACAATCTCACCATCACTTCCTCCTTGAGATCAGGGTTCCACCGCTGACAAAGCCATCTCTGTGTGTAGCTCTCAGAGGGGGGTGAGGCGGACCTCCCATCAAGCGAGAAAGAAAAGGGGCCTGTGCAGGGCCAGTGGGAGCCAGAGGGGCTGGAGTGGGAGCAGCAGGCCACTACTACAGAAAACCCAGAGCGGCAAGAAAGAACAGGTAAGACATTTTGCTGCACTGAGAGTGACAGACCATTTTGTGACCCCAAACTCACAATGCTAATCCAAACATTGGCCCTCCCCAAACCAGTCAGAGCTTAGAAACTCATCGAAAAACACAAACTTCCAGACTCAGCTTTGATTCTTTGTGTGCAACGTTTCAGATTTCCATGCGGTGACATCTAAAACCGCCTGCTCAGCCGCTTTCATGAAAAACCTGTCTACAAGCTGTGCTGCTATTGACATATATACAGTGCAAGATTCATGGCATAATAAACTACGTTGAATTTTTAACTGTGTATGTGCCACGTGAGCTACTGCCCAGCCCTTCAGTTTCAGCTCAGCCTGTTCTTGCGTGTTTGCCATATGCGAATTCTGGATAAAAACAGGCCATATCTGATGATGGTCATTAGACAGTAATAACTTCAGGGAATGTATCAGATTGGAGTCACCTGAGTGTTGGTAGTTTACTCTTATTAAACTCCACCCTTTATATCCTCTATTAGCACTGATAGCGGTAAATTGCTTTGCTGTAATGTACCATACACAAGTACGTGAGAGAGAGAAAGAGTTCTTATGTGTATGCTTGTACAACACTTTCCAGATGGGACAAGAAAACATGTTCAGCTGCCTCCTTTCCCCTTCTGCCCCTCAACTGTTGGTTGCACTTATTGTGATTGTGCTGTGAAAGGGTTGCGTGCATTGCCATTTTCCTTGAGTGGAATGGAACAAAAGGAGCTTTGTAGCTGGATCTGGGTTTGGGTTAGAGGGAGCGTGTGTATATATATATGGGGGGAGTGGTGGTGTGTACCATGTGGCTGAACCACTAACTGTTGTGCAGAACAGTACATGGCGTACAGAAGGGGTGTGAGCGAGGCCAGAGGAAGCTGTCAGCGATGCTTATCTGTAATGGTCTTACTCGGATGGAGTGTGTTGTTGAGAATAATGCAGCCAAATATTATTCCAACGTACAAAAAAAGTAAAGAAATGCATTATTCAGGGCCATGTGGAAGGATGATGACCAAAAGGTAGATTGTTTATTCCAGTTCCAGACAAGCTCCCTTCGCTCAATTGTTTTTGCATAGCCCAATTTCCTTTGTGTGGGAAATTGGATGGAAAATTGATGAAACACAAAGCAGAAAAACATCCGAACCACAGCAACAAGATACAGACGCTGTCGTAGCCCAGAGCAGGACAGGACGAGAAGTATTTTCATTTATTGGCTCTCCATATAACAGAACCATGCCAAAATTCCCATAATGAAATATCATGGTTCATGGCTTTATTGTCTAAATGAACAAATATGATCTTAAATACTTCACTACGCATATTCAGTAGCTTTTCAAAAACAATGACTTTTTCAAATGCAAACGTTTTTAGCAAATATCAAGTATAAACATCAATCGCTGACACTTATTGCAATGCTATTCTGTTTATATTATCTACCTGCAGAGATCCTCACAAAAGTAGTCCTCACACAACCTTAGATTTTTATAGTTTGTGTATTATTTCACTATATATTTATAAATCCAATGCACTATTTATAGTCATCATGTTAGTGCGCCAATTAACAGGCTTGGTAACCTAGAACTCAAACATCAAAAGGTTAAATAGTTGGACATTTGTATTTCATTCACTAAAAGAACAAATTGTATCATTATGTTTTAATTAAGCATTTTATCTGTAATAAAATTAATTTTAGCGTAAACACTTTCCATATATAATATTATTACAATCTTTTACAAATAAAAGTTATTAAAATAAATCTTTAAACACAGAACAGGAGACATGTGATTACATTTTGCCATGGTTTGACTGGCAGAGGTCATAGTGTTGTTTCCATCTCTTGCTGTGCCAGTGGAAGGGAAAAGAGGAGAGGCCCCAGCTTTCTTTAAAGACATGATTCATAGGGCCATAAGGGGCCATCTGTTATACGTTAGAAACAAGATGCCTGCTAGTGGCTTCCCAGGAATCACAGGCAGTGTTGGGGAGTAACTAGTTACATGTAACGGCGATACGTAATTAAATTACAAATGTTATTGTAATCCGTTACTGTTTCTAAGAAAAATATGTAATTAAATTACAGTTAATAATCAAGTGTTGGTGATTACAAAGACGTTACATCCAAATATATTCTTTCGGTAAAAGGATTATTCATTCTATTCATTTGTCCCGACAGACAACAATTAAAAAATACTTTCCTCATGAAAACAGAAACAGGCTCTAACATTACTGTACAGTGTAAAGTTTGTTTACCAGGTAATAAAAATTAAAATGCTCGATGTCAAACCTGAGGAAACATCTACAGGTCAGTTCCTGTAACCGAAATCAGTCACAAAATAAAGTATCCTAGGCCGACCTCTCGTCTCACCACGTAATGTAGCTCTATA
>JAVQJL010079983.1:0-14668 GCA_036024295.1 Nannoperca obscura
GCGTTGGGGTTCTTTGAGCATAACCCATTGTCCCAACCGTGTTTTTTTAAATTTTCTTCAATTTTTCGACATTTATTGGCCTATCGTGCCTTCGTCCAAAACCCCCCCCCCCCCCCCCCGCCTCTCTCTTTCACTGTCCTTCTTTCCCACTGGGACGACCGCCATGTGCTGTGGAGGCCCTCAGAGATGAAACCACACATTGGAGCTGTAGCAGGGGGTAGAAGAGGAAGAAGAAGAAGAAAAAGAAGAAGAAGAAGAAGGCTCCAGAAAAAGCTCTGCTGGTGCTCTCTGCCAAGACACCAGCCAAAAACCAAACTGGATGTGGTGAAACTGTCAAATTACTTAAGGAAACTGCAGCAAAACCTCAGGAGGCGAAAAACAGAGAGGCAGAGGAGTGTTTTTTTATTCCATTGTGTTGCAAAACAAGCAAAGCAAAATGGTATTTGTAAAAAAATTTATGATTTTAAAAAGTTGTCAGTGGGGAGCCTGGCTGTCAGAGAGCATGTTTTGTCGACTATCCTACAGTATTTGTTTTGCGATTTTTCAGATGTCCTTATATCAGATAAGGACTGGTCTCTGATGAGAATAGCCTTCTTCATCCCGGCTGCTTTGCAAACTCTTTGTAGTTTAGTTAAAAAGGTATTTATGAACTTCATTGTTCGATTCAAATCCAGCTGGGGACCTTTGTTGCATGTCATTCTACCATTATTTCATACCAGCTCTCTAATAAAGGAATGAAATTCCAAAGGAATATAAAAAAAGCAATTTATTTGAATGAATGCAAAGACCGAGGCCACGTTCACATTCAAAACGTGTCTGTTTTTGGACACACTAAGGCAGCATTTTTGAAGACCGAAAAGAAAACTTTAAAAATATGCCTCAGAAAGTTGAGACATTTGATGTATGTACCAATCATGATGCTGGAACATTACAAACAACATATAAGACAATTTTGTTGTTAAACTGCAAACCTGAGTTTTACTAGTCACTTTCTGAGGGAAGCCAAAACACCATTTGCAACCCTGTGCTTAGAAATGACATTTTTGTAACACCAATTGGTTTTGCCAGTTACGTTTTGGAGGAAAACATAATTAATGCCTAGAATACGTTCAGTGGCAACATTTCATTTAGTGTACTGAAGTTTTTTTTTGTTGTACCACATGCAAGTCATAGGGAGTTGCCTGGAGTGGATGGGAAGACTTTTTAGGCAGCAAATGTACTTTGGTTGAGGTTGATCTTTTCCATTACTTGTCATTAAATAAACATGTTGTGTCTTGTGCTTTTGACTTTTTCACTTTTTCAGAATTTAACCAAGACCTCTATCTTTATCTAACCTTGACCAAGTGCTGTCAGTGCCTAATAGTAACTATTTACAAAAGTGCTTCAGTTCTTTAGTTGCTACGCGATTATGCTGTATATCAAAAGCAGATATTGTTGGAAAACAAATTAAATCCTTTGTCAGTGAAGATTTTGCAGATATGTTCCATATGGTATGAACATTTTGCGTCTTGCCAGACACATTTATTGTCAGTAAGAAACATAATTCAGGTGACATTACATTTCTTTCAAGTATTTGTTGTTGCAACTTAGTATCTTATAAACGTAATTTCTAGGATACAGGGTTGCCAAAGCTGCCCGAAACTGTAGATTCTAAAAATACAATTATACTGATCATTGGTTCATATGCACCTCCACAGTAAGAAGAGTTTTATGCAGAAATTTATGAAAAAATAGGGCTTTTATTTTGATATTGCTGCCTGTTAAGCTGCTGCAGGATTAAAGTTTAATGTCATTAAAGAGGAAGATGTCACATGAAAACATTGTAGAGTTGACATAAGGGATGAATCAGCTCCAGGCCTGAGTGGATCATTAGGTTGCTATAAATCTAGCTATATATTCCAGATAAAGTGTTACCATTTGTGACTCTGTGTGTGTGTGTGTGTGTGTGCGTGTGTGTGTATGTGTGTGTGTGTGTGTGTTTTGTCCTTGCACCGTGCTCTGGCTCCACTGAGACTCCATGCCCAGCAGTTATAGACAGCAGACACAGCTTTAACTTCCAATGCCTCTCTCTCTCTTTCTCTCTTTCTCACACACACACACACAAACACCCACACCTCCACCTCACTCTATAACAAACAGCAAGAGTCTGGGCCCCCAAGGCTTCCTGTATCCTACACACAGCCAGCAAATAAACACAATCACATTAATTTACCCCTACACACACACACACACACACACACACACACACACAAAACCACACAAAAGCATTCATTCGTGCACAATTGTGCTGCAAACATACCCGCGGACCCCCACCACCACCACCACCACCACCCACCCCACACACACAAGCATTCAGGCATGTGCAGGCACACAAACACGCACATTCTGTGACTGAAAGACGACTCAGACCAAATGCGTAACCACTGCTATTTCTTCCTTCATTAAGCAGCAATATTACGAGCTGACACTCTGAGAGGCCTGTGGGCTTGGACTTGGTGTCCCAAGGTTTCCACTGTTAAAGGGGGGGGGGGGTCTTCTTCTGTTACAGGAAGAGGGAAGAGAGGAATCAGAGGAGATAACCAGCGATTCCACAAAGATTTAATACCCTTATATTAGAGGCCAAATCACGGAAACTGTGTCCACAGGATGATTAAGGTCACGGAGAAGTGGAGGAGATTTCTTTTGGCGTTGTTGTGTTTCTTAGTGTTGGAATTATCAATGTATCATGATTTCTTGCAAATAAGAACAAAACTTCTTTACCAACATACCAGGAGTTACAGTAGTTAGCCAGCTCTAAAGATGATTTTCTTTATTTTACCTTTTTACCAAGCTCAGCTCGCTGTTTCCCCCTGCTTCCAGCCTTTATTCTAAGCTAAGCTGATGGCTCTATAGTATCATATTTAGCATTCAAATATAAGCGTGGTATCAACTCTTGGCAAGAAAGCAAATAAGACCACTTCTAAAAATGTTAAACAATTCCTTTACTGAGGGACAGTATGGTAAAGTGGATAAAATGAACTCCACCATTCACCTGATGTGGATGAAAACTTCATCAAATTAAAGCTGATAATAATCATTTAAACATCATTGTCATTGTTTTATTTCAAATTCAATATGCGGCTGACTTTGTCAAACTACCTATGGGTTGCACTGTATGTACGCTGTATAAATATTAGGAGGCTTAGAAAGATTGTTTATTGCTATATCAGCATAATTCACCACCAGGCCAACAAAAAGGAACTTTGGCTTAATACCAAACTGCTGCAGGACATATATATATGTAAGCAGGAGTGGTTTCTGGGTAACCATACCTCGCGTCGGCCTGCAAACAAGCCAACGTGCAATACTCCAAAATGTTTTAAATATTTGTTGTGCAAATCTGTGGTTCTTTGTGTCAAACAAATTGTGTTAGTCGAGCATGGAAGGATATAATGTGGTATCACTGGGATTGCGCCAACACCCAACATGGGACTTAAACAAACAACTAAATGTAGAATTTTTTTTCTTTTATTTATTTCTAAAACCTCTGTGTTTACTCATTATGTTATGAGTAAATATCTTAGTATCTTAATAATGTATGTTTGCAGATTTGCTGACAAAACTGTAGACAATATCCAAGGAAAAAGGCAACAATAATTTCTCGCAGTACCACTTCACAAAATTGTTGCTACTATTTTGTAAACTCATGTAAATTCACAATTTGTAGCGCCACTGACAATGCATTTTTGACTTCACCTATACATACACGGGTTTATAATACCCTTTCCTCTGCTCTCAGGCGTGTGAAAGGAAGACACCAGGGTAGCAACAGAGGAAACATAGCAACCACATAATTGGTGGCCAGGATCAAACTTCAATCACGTCGTATCGGCGAGCTTCTGTACCCTGTTCTTTTCCCATATATCGTGTGCCATAATGACTGTGACACAGCGCTGCTACTACAGGGTTTGGTTGAGTTGGAATGTATGTAATTGGTTTACAGAAGTTGCATTTAAGAAACTGACATGTCCTCACTGTTGTAGTGGAAGATAAACCCACCCAAAACCTATTTACCCGTCTTTTAGGGTAACAATTTCGTTGTGACATAAATCACCAGTATGCATCTAGTGCATATCACGTTTTACATTACAGTGAATAAAGTATTTTAAATGGAAATGTACTCTTTTTTTGTTTCCTTATGCACATAGTTTACCTATTTGAATGTACACCTTGTATTTACAATAAACAGAGTTGCTTTATAAAATAGAGCTTTACGTTTGGGCTTCTATGAAGGGAAATATATAGTATTTTTTGTTGTTGTGAGAGCGTAAATGAAATAGACCTGGACATCATGTCAAATAGCAATTGCTTGTGGTTATACTTAAATTACAGCCTGAAATAAGGAATAAATCTGCAGTTTTATTGATTAAAATTGTAAGCAGCTAACCAGAAAGATCTAAAGTCTTTTTATCCCATTTTAACCCATTTAAAAGTACGTTTAAATTTAAAGCTATGGCTGCAGAAGTTACAAAAACAGTTGAAATATATTTTAGTTTTCTAAGTCTGTAAGCAGGAAATGGAGGTCAGGAATTTTATGCTTTGATTTTCTTAAAAATTAGACTGTACAGCTCTAAAAAAAATCCAAAGACGGTTTTGTTGATTTTAGAAGGTTGAGTCTCCTTCCTGTTATCAAAGACAAGACGCTGAGGTGGTGGATAATTATGTAACGCTGAATATCATGGACCTGTTGCTAAGCTGAATTCTGAGGCCAAAGAAAAGAAAGAAAAGGAAAAAAATCTTTTGATATAAGCTTTAATACCATTTCCCCATTTCCAAAAAGCCTTTCCCCCCTTCTCTCTTGTTTTGACCTCCTATTGGCAACTATAGTATGTGAGAAATGCTACCTACATTTCTTCTACGGCCGTTGGAGCTGTTTCCATGGCAGCGGTAGTCTCAAGGTTAGCATCCGAAGTTTAGTTTTTTTTTTTTGCACTAGACTTCTGTCCTCTTTTCTGTTTTTTATATCTGATAGACAAAATCAAGAGTTCTACAAATGTGTGATGATACAAATGTATGTAAATGTAAAATCTGTGTGGAATGAAGAGAAAATGTAACAAAAAGCAAGCTGATCACCTCATTGGTTCCAATCAGCCACAAAAAACTAAATCAATTAACAATATGTTTCTTCTGAGGCGATTTGAAATAGATGTTGCCTTCCTTTTTACTTCTTTTCCCTGCCATTGATTTGGCTTCAGACTCCCCTGAAAAAAAGTATTACATTTCATTTAAAACTTAGTTTTAACTAACTAACTAACTAAATCTTGTGCAGAAGAGTTTCTGTCTCTAGAGAGAATAACCACTAATTACTGCCCACTGCTTTGTGTGTGTGTGTGTGTGTGTGTGCGTGCGTGTGAATCAAACCATCCTGCACAAACAGCTAGCTTGCTGTGCTGTTTGGTCGTCTCACCAGACACAGGAAGTTACAGTGTCCCGGACGTCATTGTACTGCGGGACAGAGGTGTCTTTGTCTGGGCCCGAGGTCGCTGAGCAGGTGCTCTGTCTCTGTTCCCTCGCTGTTTCCCAGTCACTCTCTCTTTTCTGTCTTTCTCTCATTCGCTCTCCAAATCTCTAGCTGTGTTTCCCTCCAATTATTATGCACATTAAACAAGTAAAATTACGAACAATTAGCAATATTTTCCTGATGCGAAAAGCCACAAAGTTTACCCTTCACTTCCATGTATCATAGTTTCACGTTTGTTAACTTTCATCTCATTATTTGGCTTTTAGTAAAAATATCTTGCAGGTAATTTGAACATGTATATAGTAATAAAGAAACTGACACCCTCAATCTGGGAGACTGTTTTCACAAAAGGAAACTGATCAATATTTATATAGACAGAATAGACAGCATATCCAACCAAGGTGAACATGGTTATGATAACATTTTATTAATTAAAGACATTGATGGATGAATTCACAGGTTTCTTTGTTATAGCTCAAGTTGTTTGCTGAGATCTGGGATTACAGCAACTTTCCAAAAAATAAGTAAGAAACACAAATATTCAGACGATCAGACAGCAAAACTTGACTTAAGTTTTCTCTGCTCTGGAGTCATGCTTTGAAATTTCCTTTTGTACTTTATCTTTTAATTTTAAGATATATCTGTGCTTTCATGTTTCTGATGTCACTGGTTGTGGCCACTCAAACCCTCGTAAGCATTATCCAATGGATTTGTAATCCTGTTCTACCATTTACCCAATGACAATAATTGTACACCTATTCCTGACAGTACATGCGTTTGCCTCATGTCTTTTTCCATTTTGACTCTGATGAAGACACAGAAGTGTGGAGTCAGTGTGCTCCAGTACTTAGTTTTATTGTCATTGTAATAAACATCAAAGCTTCTTTTGCAAAATCTCCATAAAAACGCTTCAACAATCCTTATCTTGTCAATGTGTGTAAATGTCCCTAGGTTCAATGTTTTGATGTATCGAGACAGTGGATTCCCCTAAAATCTATTTCATTTTTTCATGTAATGAAGAGATTTTGAAATAAAGAGCATACCTGCCAAAAACCAAAGAAGAGAAACTTGTGAATAAAGAAATAAAGAAAATGCGTTCAAATATTATTTTGAAAGCCTGGAAATAAGAGAGATGTCGAGTCTGTTGTTTGTTGTCTCTTCCATGTATAAGATGCCAACAGCAGTCGCTTGGGTGTTAGAGGAAACATTAAAATAACACAAAGAGCATTTTTTTTGTACTTGTCTTTGGATGAAAGCATTAAATCTGAGCAACGACAGCTAATCTATTACTTAAAAACACTTATTTTTTTCTTGTAGAGGCTTAAAACCAGCTGATAAAAATTGATCTTACGTTTTTTTTTTATACTCCTTCGTAGTTGGATGGGATCATAGCTGTTTTGCGGTCTGTGGTTATTGGGCTTTAATTATCGTTTATGTCTGACCTCAGCAGTTAGGACACACTCCTGTTTGCAGCAACATAGGCCATCGTCAGGAAAAGAAAGGATGGATCAGGACAATGAGGAGGTATTGAAGAAGGCTAGAGTATGCAACTACACACAAACACACACACACACACACACACACACACACAGAACCAGGAAAGAGGAACGTGAGAAAAGAACGAGAGGGAGATTAACACACTAATCCAATATCCGATGCTCCTGGACGGAAGAGCGGCTGTTGAATGATGCCTCTCTCTCTCTCTCTCTCTCTCTCTCTCTCTCTCTCTTTTGCCCTCACTCACACATGCATGCATGCAGATACTGTGGAGGGGGTTCTGAAGGATCCTTCTCGTAAGCATTTCAGCGAGACCAACCACATCCTTGGCTAAGCCACACAAACACACACTTGTTCATACACAGACACACACACACACACATACAAGCACACACGCACAGCCACAGGAATAGCATTCTGGGCCAGAGGGCTTCACAGGCCAGACCACTTCTCACAGACAGCGCACGAAATTTACAAGACTTGCTCCTAATTCGGCTGCATGTGTGTATGTGTGTGTGTGTGCATGCGCGTATGTGGTTCAGCTAAACTAGTTCATTTCGTTCCTAGAGATTCCCCTTCTTGGAAACCATTACCTAAATCACTTTTCACAAGGGCTGGCAGGAAGTGAATCCTGAGGGTTTATAATTCATCCCTTCTCCCCCATGTTTTCAGAGGTTGTGTTCTTTGAGACCTATTGATTGGCAGCTTCATGCAGCACTTTGTTCAGTAAGATTAAACGAGTAGTCGGTTCATTTGATATTGCACATTCCTAAAGTCAAGGACGTCTCAAAGCAAAAACTTCCTTTAAAAAAGAAGGAAGAATTCTTAAAATTTAAGAAAGGCAGAGATAGCCTATAGTTTACTCCTTTGATGCTTCGTTCTCTTTAATCAAAAGTCAGTGTTTGTGATAATTGGATATTGGACACCAGCCTACGCTTGCTGATATGATTCTGTTTCGTAGCACCCAGTGCATACGTGCATAACTAAAATATTGTATTAGTATAACATTAGCATTTCTGGGATAACATACCTGTACTTAAACTATCATACGGCACAACTGGTCTCAGCTAAGAGATCGGTGGCCTGCGAGAACAGAGAGTGCATGACAGGAACTTCACAGGAAGAGAAAAGGTCAGCCAACAGGAACACGAGAGTGCCGACAGAGCTAAAAGGAAACATTGAACCGTGGTGAGACATGCCAAGATACCCCACCCTGAGGTCCTAAACATGCAAACTTGCACAAATGCGCACAACTCTCACATATCTGAGAAAACATGGCTTTCTTTCTTTTTCTCTTTAGCCTAGGTGCGCTAGTGTGAGTCGCTGGTTGTTTCCGATGGGTTGCTGTGGTGATTTTCCTTGTTGCTCATGATATTGACTAAACAGATGTATGTTAACAGGAAGGAGAGGGGGTTTCAAGGTAGAGCTATGTTAGCGATTGGCTGTAGAAGAAGATGTGACCATGTGAAATTTACAAGAGGGATGTTTCACAAGAGCAGGGTCTCTCCTCTCCTCTCCCGAACCAGAGAGTGAGTTGGCAGATTCAGTGGAGTAACAGATGTGTGTAACATCATTATTTCAGTCACTGGCATGACCACTGTTGGATTTGTAATACAAAGCTGCTGTAAGTTTATCAAAACACATCCAGCCTTCACAACTAAACTCTACAAGTCTCCCAGGGTGTGGGAGAGGGAGTCGATATTAGTTTTGTGCACGTGTGAGTGAATTCATGGCTTGTTTATAGCACGATGAAGCAGAGTCTAAACCGGCATGTTTGCATACCCACAGGATAAACTTCACATTAGCTGCCTGTGTTCAGTCTGATATGTAACCTTGATTTGTCTCTTCTGGCTCTCGCCTCAGAGACAGTTGCAGTTGCAGTAAGGTGGGCGGACAGAGAAACCCATGTGGACTGTACATATGACGAGAAAAGTGACTGAATTTCATGGACACCAACTGCCAACAGCCTATCTGATTTCCGTATGTCCTGATTTGTGTACTGGTGATTTATTTTGACAGCATTTTCAACCCACAAACAAAAAACTACAGGCCAGCAGAGTAATTATTCCCTCCAGTAAATTTCAATACAATAACACCAACCTAAAAATCTAACAATCTTACCATTATGCATTTAGTTCTTTTAATAGGAATATGACTTTATTATGCTTAACACTGATTTGTCCTCATGAGTCCAATAAGAAAGCCTAATTGTGGACCATGAAGCTGACACACACACACACACACACACACACACACACACACACACACACACACACACACACACACACACAAACACACCTACAGACATACATGGTTAGACACTGAGCAATTGGCCCACATACACACTCAGACTCAAACATGAGCATGCACATGCACATGCACATGCACAAACACACACACACACACACACACACACACACACACGCAAACAAGATATACATACGCCAGGGAACAAACAAACACACACACACAATGGTGCTGACTTCCTGTGAAGTCATACTTGTTACATAACTCTCTCTCTCCTTGTCTCTCTCTCTCTCTTTCTCTCTCTGTGTGTGTGTGTGTGTGTGTGTGTGCATGTTTGGCTCCTTTTGTGTTTGTCCTGACAGAACAGAAACTGGAGCACGGATAGACAAGCAGACACGTGAATGAAACAGATTTAACCTTCAAAAACAGCAGTAAGAATAGTCTGAAGGAGCATTGTGTGATTTTGAAGCCAGATCTAACAAGCACTAACAATTAGAAAACATAATTTTGGGCGTTGGGAAATTTAGAGCGGCCACCTTTCACTATTTTGTGACATTCTATAGACAAAACGATAAATCAATGAATCAAGAAAATTATCGGCAGATTAATCAATAATGGAAATAACTGTTACTTGTGGCCCTAGTTGATTTGATTTGGTTGAAGCTAATTGGCTTTGGCTTGATTCCACTGAATTCAGTGAGACTTTACTCGCATAATGAAAGACAAGCACATTTTTTCCGACAACAGAGGAAAAAGAAAGAACTATTAACATACACCAAAACAACATTTCTTAATTTCTATCAAAGTCTCAAAGGTCTGTTTTTTTCCTCCTAAAACAAACCAAATGGGGGATATTAGTATATTTCTCATTTTTGTTCACCATTGTCAGCTTATGTTTCTTGTATAGTATCCTAATTACTGTAACTTCCACAAAGAAACCAACCTAAATCTCAGATTTCACATTAAGAGGATCTTACAAAAACATCTGCTGGAAATCAAATATGCCGGGCAGCTGGAAGATGTTTCAATCAGAGAACTATAGGGAGTTGATCAGACATAAACAAGCTGCCCCCTATTTTATATCTGAACTTTCTTTCTTTTCTTTTCTTTTATACGTTTTGGTGAACTCTTCGATTTATTTTGTGTGTTCTTATTAATATTTATTTTCTTTGCATTTTGCAAAATCAGGTTTTATTTATTGGATCTGTTTCCCTTTTTTTGCCCTTAAGATGATAGGAGGTCCATATAGCTTCCTGACCTCTTCTTCCACGTATCCTTTGCTCGGAAAAAAGTCACTGAATCAGATTTTGACTTTATTGAAAAAGTAATAATTGGTGCACACTTCTTTTCTTGGATGTAGTAAATTTCTTAAACTGAAAAAGTTTTGAGAGCCCATGTGAGGCCGACGATGCCGAGGAAGATATAGGATATCAGCTGTATCTCGTAACAAGTGCAGGCCACTGTGAAGGTGATGTTTTTCTCTATGTAGTGAAATTGTGAGAGCAGCAGCTTCAGAGAGGAGAAAACAAGATTAGAGAAAGAACATAGATAGGAACACTTGGACAGAGAGTACGAGAGAGAGGGATATGAGAGCAAAGACCGGAATCAAAACAATGTTTCGTAATACTCTTCTACAGTATGTGCATGCATGTACGAGCAATATCTTTCATAGGCTTGTACACATGAGTATCTGTTCTCTGTTTGTGTCAGTACTGAGTGTAAGAGATTCAAGCCAAGAGATAAATATATGAAATGTTATTGTGGTGGGGCTGGTGCTGCTCCAGAGGAAGTGCTTGGCTTTGACAATGCTCTCACCAGGAATGCACTGCAGGCCGCCGCCAAGTGGGCGTGTCGCTGCTCCGGGGTCGAAAGCCAAGTTTGGTCGGTTCAGTTTTGGCCCCTCCGACGCCTCGGGGGACCGTTCTGCTCCGCTGTTGTTCAGAAACAGAGAGAACGAGAGGAGGGAAAAGAGAGAAAGAGAGAGAGAGAGAGAGGAGAGAGGGTGTAGGTTTGTGTGTTCTTGTAAGCTTAGTTTGTATAGATTTGAATGAGTGTGTTTGTGTGTGTGTTTTCCCCTTTGAGAGGAGGATCTGAAAGGAATGCAACTGTTCCTTTACACATGTCCACCCCCCTTAGGCAGCCACAGGGCCTGTTGAAAACAGACACGCATCCATGACACACACTCACACTCACACCCACACCCACACCCACACCCACACACACACACACACACGTTGTGGAATGAAAGGAAGTATCAAACTACACCGGCAGAATACTTATCAAGACTGAGGAGCAAAGCTGCCCATTAAGATTCCAGACTTTCACTGCTTAACTTCTGAAATAAGAAAATAATAGGATCACAATACAATAGAATAATATGTAGAAGACCACATTTTTAGGCTTCAAATGTTTAAAAATGTTTCTCCCTCAGTTGTAAATCCGAGAACCGAGACTGCGGTCTTGAAGCTGAAGTCCACTGACAAGAAGTGGAAAACCAACTTGTGCATTCCTAAGTTGTTTGTCTAAACTTTTAATACATACTGAATAAATATTATGTGACATCACTCATCACTGCATTTCTTTAAATAAAAAAATAATAAAAAAACAAAGGGGAAAAATGTTCTTTATGTTGGGAGGTCAGATGAAATTCACTAAAAAAATGCAGTTTGATGGGTTTAATTTGTTTTTTCTTTACATGTGTTGCCCCTTTTGTTGACACTCCTGAAAGCTGAAATAAAACCCTGCCCCTGGATAAAGGGTTAGTATAATGGTGGTATAATGGGCGAAGGCTGTAACTGAAAGCAGTAAAGAGGCCGGTGCGGTGGAGACCTTGGTGTGCTGCAGACTGGCAGTGCCTGGTGATAAGAGGCTGCGGCCTGGATGGCCTCTCTTAGGGGAAGTGATGCAAGACAGTAGCTCTTTGTTTAGTGGCATTACTTGGTCCCATGCCAGTGGCCCCACTGAATGAAATGGACCGGTTGGCTTGTTTGCTGGCTGGCTGACTGGCTTCATGGTGGACAGGCTGACTGCCTGGCTGACTTGCTGGTAGGCAGGCAACTGCAGCACTAAAAATCATGGCTAATCTCTCTTTTCTCTTCTTCTTTCCTTCTTTCTTCCTATTTTGCCTCCTTGGACTCAAAGGAACACTTAAGCCGTGAACTGGGAAATATTTTCTTCCATAAAAAATGTGCCAGCACCACCACGTTGGTTTTTGACATACCGGAACTGAAAACTATTTGGATGTTTGACAATACCTGCCAAGGCTGAAATTACACATGAAAAACTTCTAATATCTACAGTTGTAGCTCAAGCACACTGAGGCTGTCATTGACCATTTTAAGACGGATGCACATTAAATCAGACAAGCTCCTCGGAATCCTGAACAACCGCTCCTCCTTTTCTCCCTGTTCTCCTCTGACTGTCCCAGCAGCTCCTGCTCTTCTCCTCTCTGCTTTCCCTTCCACTTCCCAAGTGCTGAAATGTTTGTTTTTCCTGCAGCCGAAGCCATCCTGTCACACTTAGGTTAATTTTACTTTAGAATTCCACAGAGGAAAGAGAGGAGGGAAAAGGAGGGGGGCATAGGAGGAAATGTATGTGTGTATGTGTGTGTGTGGTGGGAGGCGACATGATTTTGCAATCTGCAGGTCTATATGTCAGGGGTTCCATTTCCAAACAGCGTGCACTTGCCATGTCTGCCCCATTATGAGAGCGCATTCCTGCAGACCTGCACAGGATCTCATGTGCGTACGAGCATGAACCCCTCCTCAACTCACCCATACGCACACACACAAACTCCTCCTCACTCGCTATCATCATCCCGCTCCAGAGTCACCTGCAGGCAGGCAGCCAAGTCTCTGGGTACAGATCCAGCCACCTGTTTATAATGCGCTTTTTTAATTTGCGCATTAAAAAAACTTGGAAAACAAGTTTGATTATTGCAAAAAAGTTGTTTCGCTTGGCTGAGCCTTCCTCAAACTGATGCATGAAACAACCATTATATGCTAATTTAATTACGTCATCTCGCTGCACCCTCTTTTTCTGGTTTAATGACACCCAACTGGAGAACGATCTTAATATTTGCATACAGAAGTGGATGTAAACGTGGATTCATTTGCATTTCCTTTTGTTATAATTTGCGCTACATTGGGATGAAAGCTTGACTTACGTCTACAGGTGAATGAGGAAAATCTTTTCCCCAAATGCTGTATTTCTATTTTGTGACGAGCCATTATAAATAAGGTGTTACAACAGCTGATAGTGTTAGCATTTCCTTATGGTCGCTGTGTTAGAAAAGGTGATCATGGTGCTGCTGTAACTTGTTTGAGAGACCAATTATAACTCGCAGTCTTGCGTAGCGTCCAAGGAGGGAACAGAGACTTCCGTGATCAGGATTGCCAACAACCGTGGTGTCCAAGGTGTCACGGAGAATGTTGTAGAGATTGTCAAACTTGGCAAAAACAACCAAACAATGTGACATGTTTATTTTTTTCTTTGGACCTTTGTGAGCTGTCCACTAGGTACAGAGCGAGTTGTTTTCCATCATGACACACAATACAGGATAAGATGCCAAATTGTTGTGTCTGACGCTAATCAAACTTCCCAATGCCCCACAGTCTGTTGGTTCGGGCCACTTCGCGGCTGACATTTGTAGTTTGATCCTGACTTTAGCACCAATTTTATCGATCAAGGAAGATATCTCGTGCTGTTTTCTAGCATACGAATTTGGGCCCTCAACTTGTCACACTTAATATAAAAAAAATGTGCATTTATAGATTGTGTTCTATAAACAGAGCAAGATAGAGGGGGAGGAATGGGGGAAAGGGGAAAGACAGAGAGGAAAGTGTGTGTCTGTGTGTGTATCTGTGTGTTGTTGGTGGTGCGGGGACGGGGGACGGGGACGGGGGGGGGGTGAGCACTACACCAGATGTGAAAATGACTTTTGCAATATGTCATCTAAACAGCAAACTGCAGGGGATTTACTTGAGCTGACTTGAAGCACATAAGTGCTGGAAAAGTCAAAATTACAGTTAGCTTCTTGAAACTCTCAAACGGATTCAGAGACCAGCGGAGGGGAAACATCATTCATTGCAGAAAACTGGCATGTGGTTTCCCCAGGGGCCTCGTAGCATTAGTCTAACATATGGTACCTACATGCAAATTCGCCCAGAAAAGCGGTGGTTTGCCCCCCGCTTTGAGCGGTATCTCAGGTTGCATCGATCCGGTGGGTTAACAGTACGAATTCCGGCAGTTGTGAAAGGCAGCAGATAAGAAGACAAACACGAGATGGGTCAAGTCAGATTATGTTGCTTGGAGGTTGCACCTGTTGATCCCTTTGTTCTGCGTTATCGCAACACAACTTCTGGGCCCCCCCCCCCCCCCGCCCGGCCGCCGCCCCCCCCCCGCCCGCGCCGCCCCGCCCCCGCG